>UYYA01004576.1:50009-88326 GCA_900624975.1 Angiostrongylus costaricensis | reverse complement strand
AAACGTCAGCAATTGTGTTCTAATAAATTCTATATTAACAACCTCGTGTCTGCTTATTGATGAAAAACATTGAATTATGCAAAGGATGTTTGCTGGTAAGACGAAGCAATGCGATGGTCGACTAAATCCTTTTCGTGTCCACGTAAGGTGTTCTCCACCGACCGACCTGGATAAAGGAACAGAACTCGCTCAAATGACGAGAAAAATAACCGGAAGAGAAAAATCTTAAAAGCAGAGTAAAAGCGAACTGACGTAACTGTAGAAGAAATGATCAAAATCAATTTTTACTCTGATGTCCTTCGAGATAAGAGAGTCTTCAGAAATATATTAGTAAATATGGAATATACTTAAAGAAGCTCAAATACTTGAATTGACCAATTTCACACTTAACGGTGTGGACCTGACGACAATCGCTACCTTAATTTGCTTCATGTTTGAGGTGACACGAGGTTGGCATGGAACTTTTATTCGGTTAACCCTTCTGCGCCAACGCTTTCCTCAGAGCTGGCTTGCTCCGAGCCGACGGTAAAGATTAAGATATTCTCCACCTTGTTTTTGGGTCAAGATTTTTTTCCTTTGAGTCAGATGTACTATTCCAAGCCACAACCACATACATCCACCTCACATAAAAATTCGCAAATGCAAATTTATTTGTTAAGCTTTTTCTGCTAAGGTTACGAAAATGTTTGACTGAGTAGACCGCATCTCGATTTGACCTTTCCAGGCTCTGAAGAAGGCGAAATCGCCTAAACGCCAGTTATTGTATTCTAATAAATTCTATAATAACAACCTTATGTCTGCTTATTGAAGAAAACATCGAATTATCAATCAATGCCGAGGTTAACAGAAAGTCGGTCCTGGGAATTTCTTGACAATGGTTTATTCTCAGGTGTGTTACCGGACGGGAATATGGAAATTCTTTCCATTCCTGGAGGCCCTGTTTAAGGATATGAATGCATCGCTGTTAGTCAAGAATAGGTTGAAATCACGAATATGTGTTAGAAGAATACGGGTATTTAATCTAATTATATTAATTAAACATTCTTCTAAGGAAAAGAATAGTGAACAAATGAAATGAACAAGGCAACGAAATAATTAGAGATTCCGTCGGCAATCCTCTGTGCTCTGTGCTCCGATATGAGCGTTTTTTCCACGTCTTTAATCGTTGTTCTGTGTTTCGGAAGTAGCTGCATAGTTTGCTGGCTAGTTTATGACTGGTACAAGCTCTTCGTGTTCCTACTCAACTAGATGCTTTTCATAGAGGAAGATTTTCGTTGATGAACAGTGACGAACTAGTCAAAGATTTAAGTGGGTATGTCAGTCACTTCTTATTCGTCTACTGTCTAGCTTACTATGTCAGAGTCAAAAAATGTGGGGTGTTTTTAAAAAAAAATTGTAATATTTTGTGAAAAAGTTGGAAAGAAAACCACTAACATATTAACTTTCGTACGCTGTCTTCTTGTTAATACTATGAAAACTTTAATATGTGTGCAACAATAATGAGTTTTTATCCAAAATTTGTGCTTGGTTATTTAAATTTAGCAAAATTCTGTTCACGTAGACTTTAAAGGGCGCGTGTGGCGCACTGGTCGGAAGCGCCTTGCAACACACACGTGGAATGGATCCCCGTGCCCATGGCCTACCAAGCCTTCCATCTCACCGAGGTCGGGAAATTGGTACCAGACTTGTCTGGGAGGATAGCAGCGCTGGCTCGATACATCGGTAGGCCAACGCGAGTCATTTCAAAGGACAGATATGCTTTCAGTCACCTCCAAACGATGCTTAATGAAGTCGAATATGTGGCGCATCCCTCAAGGATTGATGAACGCCGAGAGCTTTATTCTTTTTCATCCTTTTTAGAAATTAAAGAAAGCTGTGAGGATAAAATATTAGCCTGATGGAGACCTACAATAGTAATTTTAGAAAAGGCATTGAAAGGTTGTTATAGCAAGGACTTTTCTGCAACAGAATTTAGTTGCTAGTATTAGCTGAAACTGAAATGGGAGGGAGAAACACTAAACTAGAAGACCATAATAGCGTTAACTTTTTTCACTAGTGCTTACGGAAGTGCTACTGTCTTCCAATATGTCTTAAAACGGAATTGTTCCAAAACTGAAGCTTTGTAATTAAACGACAATAGAAATACGCTATGGATATCAGACGAGGTGTATTCTTTACAGCTAACATAAAAGTGAGCGACGTCGTCTGCAAAAATATGAAGCCGATTCCATCTATGCACCACCTATCGACACGTTGTTCCGAATCTATGACAGGGAAACTAGCTCATATTCGATTTTTCCTTAAAGAGGCTTTTTTCTACGAAAGAAAGAGAGTTTCTTTGATAAATATGGATCATGTAAACGCGAAACAGTTCGAATTGTCTACTCGCTTCGATTAACCGTGAACTTCGACTCTTCTTTTTATCGCAGATTTTGGGTTTCCATCTATTTTTATTTTATTTTATATGACCAGTCTTCACATCTACTGTGCAGATACCACCACTTTTTACACTCGATTCGTCTCCTCACATCCGTTGTCCACGAAGATCTTCCAACTTTACGTGTGGGTTCGGTTACTGCTTGAGGATTTTCATTTCATCTTTAATGGTAGAATGCTGGTCGAGCAATTCTTTCTGGAGACCTGAGATAATCGGGCTACAGCGTTCCCAGTTGGATTGTAGAGAGTGATTTTTTTTCCTCAGACAAGTCCGGTACCAATTTCTCGAACCTGGAGGGATGAGAGTTGGCTTGGAGCGGAATCAAACTAGCATCATGCTCGTGATTGAGGACATCACTACCACTGTGCTTATCCGCTCCTTTCCATCTAATGAACACTGTAAATTTATTAGATATTGAAAGAAAGCTTACAAGTGCACATATCGATTATTTATCGAATATATTTATTGTTCAAAACATTACAATCAAAAAAATAACGGTTATTGTTGTGACTACTAAGGTTTTTAAATCAGAACTCAGTTCAGTCTCGCAGTTAATATCCCATCGTTCATCTCACTTTCGAATGATAGCGATCAGAGAGAGTATTATATTATATGTATTATAGTCCCTATTTCTTGCTACTTGCGCATTAGAACTCAACAAGTCATGTCTACAGGATTTTCTTTCACTTCTCCGATATTACCATGCACGTTGAAAAATGCTGGCATGCACCTAGACTTCCTTCGAAAACTTCGGATTTTAGATTGATCAAATGTTGACCGATAATATGGCTCTGTGACTTTCGACAATGGATCTTGGAGTGGCGCTGAGCAGAAATTCCACTTGATAATGTTCACATGCTCCTAGCCGACATCCAGGCTCACAGACCAGCTGACGCAACTAAACGAAAAAGATCTTTGTGTCCTTATTATCCTTACTAACATAAAATGTGTGGTAGCCCGAGCGGAACTTGATGTTCAACATTGGTTATCGATCCAACAATCTTGGCACAAAGTACTTAGCTGTCGAAGCATGGTCAAACTAACTTCAAGCCTGACTATTTTCATCATCGACACTATTTAACCTCATGTTCATAAACCAGACAGTGTATGCTTCGAACTACTCACAGAGCGCTTGAGCGATGTCTTCTGAAATATAACCGGCACTCTCAATATGTAACCGGAATGCGAAGCTCTGACCTTCGAAATCTGTCACATCTTCGAGATCCAGGAAAATATACATCGACAGAGAAACATAGATGGGCTGGTCACATAATGAGAAGAACAGACGATGGATGAAAAGAACAGTAGAGTGGACTCCAAGAGAGTTCAAACGTCCCATTGGACGACTACCTGCACGTTGGATGGACGTGTTCGGAAACAATGTTAATCACTTGTACCCGCAGCTGCTGTTGTTCTACAGATCACAGTATGAGACTCGCAAGCGCTGCCATGCTCGAACAAGACCACCACGATGGACTACGATTGCGAAAGAAAGAAACGAATGGCATATGTGCTGGAGTCCGCACAGCTGGTGAAGGCGGACCGGCCAACTATCCAAGTAAGTAAGTTCATAGGCCATCAGTGCAGGAAAAAGAAGAGCAAAAAGAATGAAGCTTGAAGCATTGATTCAATCCGTTGAAAACGTGTCATGACTTCAACCCATATCTGACTTGAATGAATGCACAATTCGCTCACACACTTACTTGATGGGTCCTCTCTATGTCAGGTCAGCAATTTTATTCCCTCACAGAACCCCTGTATCCAAATTTCCACCGATGGAGGGATAGAGCAAAGGTTGGTTTAGGCTTGAGATCGAACCAAAAACCAACTATTACGGGGCAGCTCTAGGCACTGCGCTGCGTGCGCCAAGTATTGAATAGGACGCACCAAAATATAACCTTTGAATCCGTTTTCTTTAATTTTTCACAAGTTACGTGATGAAATTTCATGAAAACTAACCAACATGTCCACACATTCGGCCCTCGCCATGTCAAGCCAAATTCGTGCCCTGACATCAGTATGACACGGCTCTCCACCCCAGAGAGCGATCTCGAGCACGTTTTTTGCCTTCGTCAGACTCGATGATTTATCTTCTTGCAATAAAGTAGCACAAGCCAGAAGCGCTCGTGAATATCCAGATCTAAATTTACAAAGTTGAACTGGAAATTTTGGTAAAATCAGAAAAAAATGGCAATCGAGTTGAGGATATTACGGGATCCTAGCGGGGGCATCTCTTTATCGCTACAGAGGTAGGTTTCAATATAGAGCAGGTCTTCATGATAGTTAAAATAAAGGAGTTGGAAATACACTGGACAATATGGCATCTGAAATGTTTCTTATCGACGACTTTAAAGAAACTGAGCAGTAGAAAGAGAATGAAGGCGTGGTTAACGAAGTCAGATGTAAGTGGCGGTGTACTGCCTCACAACCACTGAATCTTCGATGACCACCAATTCGGTGTGGATAAAAATTTCTTGCCTCGGTGCATAACTGATTCATTTCTATGAACTATCTTTGAACAAAGTTAAGGAAGTGATTGCTAACGAGACGAATAGATATGCAATACAGAAGGATATGATGTGGGAAGCGACAATTTTTGAAGAGATTAGAAGATACAATAGCTTCTACCCAAAAATGTAGGTCGTTAGACAACCATAACTGACGAATTATTGGAGTTTCAATGCTGCGCTTATTGTACCCCATGTTATGACGTAAAATATTTCCTGAAATCTACTGGCTAATCTTCACTTTGTCGACACAACGGATGACCGAAGAGGCAGGTTGTGTAAGGTTGGACTGGTAATCAAACTAATCAATAGGAATTCCAGCAAGATATAAAAATCTGGACAGCATATGTATATCAACGAATCCCTCGTGCGCTATAGAGGTAGACTCGCTTTTCGCAGTATGTCTCACAATAAAGCTCTCAAACTGTTCATGTTATGTACTGTAGATAGCTGCACTTACAAAATTTTCGTGTAATCGTAGCGAACCTTCTAAATTGATTCAGACCATAGTGGTAAAGCTTATGTACTATCAGTCGGATGAAGGAAAACGTTTCGCTGATTTATACAAAAGCTTTGTGGGTGAAAACCTACTTCAGATGTGGCCAACATTATTGGGCACCAAAGGGATTTTCCGAGTACGTCATCCACCTGAAGCTGATGAGAGAAAGACGGGCAAAACAACAGATTCGGTACGGTATGATGGTGTCGAAGTGGAAGCACGAAAAAGACACCATTATAAAATCTACAATTCCTAACGCAATTATCAGATGATTAAAACCTGCTACGAATAGAATAGCTTATAGATGGAAACGAATGGATGGTAAGTTTTCGCATGACTCTTCTCTCTCCCGATCACTCAGGCGTATTTGGATAACGATAACGTATTTAGATTTACAGTTACTACATGTGGAAAGCCTTGCTGAATTCATTCAAGATAACACCTATTTAGAAATCGCACCGCTAGCTTCCCGTTTACCTTAAGAACGCAGAACCAGTGGTGTGAGAGCACGGAGGCGATGAGGACGATGACGATGTAACAAGGATGTCAAGATACACTATTGTTTTGATTGTTTCAACACTTTCAACACTCATAACACAAAGTGTGCATCTTCGACAAGGTGTGCAAGTGTGCTGTAAAAATTTCATGCATTTGAGAATCGAAAGCTTTAGGTTAAAGTTGTTTGCTGTAAGCAAGAACTGAATGTTGTAGGTGAAAAATCTAGGTATGAAATGAAAATTGGACGCACATTTCGTTAGTTCTATGTGGTACTTGCAAACTGCAGGTATGGATCAATAAATGAGTGTTCTTGACCACAAAGGTCAATAAACCAGTAGAAGATTCTGGTAATAAGACTTAAAAATTGTCTCTAAAGACAAACTGTCTTGAGGCACACTGTGAACGCATACTCTGTGAACATCGAGAACTTGTCATCAAGGCTGATTTATTCTGATCTATCACCTTTCATAGCGAAAAGCTGCCACTGATTGACGAACTTTAGTGTTTCAGTAGAGGCACTAATCTGTGAGGATGCGTGCTCTTTATCGACAACATTCTCTTAAAGCAAAATAAACACCAATAAACAGGTTCAAACAAGTTCCCAGGATCGACTTTCTATTAACCTCGGCATTGGAATATGAATTCGTCGTTTTCTTGTTCAACAATCGCGAGGTTCAAGACACCTAGATGGCAAACGAAAATCAAAACAAGGCACGCTACTAAGGAGGCATAGGATACAAAACATAGCGGAGACGATTTTGAAGTAAAAATCAATATCCTTGCACAGGAGTCCAAAACACCAGCGCGAAAACTCCTTGAGGCTTTTTGGATCAATGCCAAAACCCTACAATGAATAGCAGGGATGAATGCCCGGAGGTCATACGCGACCTGATCCCGTACGTTCGCATCGATTTTTGATGTGGGATGGTGCAGTCGTCAACCACATGCGACTATAAACAGCTCTTCTAAACTTCCTCATTGGAAGTCACGAAAAAGCAGTGTTTTTCGAGAAGTTGTTGATTATGTAATTACCATAGCGTTTTTTCGTCTTTTTGTAAGTGTTATTGAAGCGTTTGGCCTAGTAGATTGCATATCAGTATACCATTCCAGGCCCTGAGGAAGGCCATACTGCCGAATCGTCAGCTAGTGTCGTATTGTATTGTATTTTTTTTTCAGAGCCAATGGAAGAAAAATATATTTATCAACCTCGTGCAAGCTTATCAAGAAAGAATGCGTATTGTATTGTGTTTTTCTATGGAAGTAAATGTATGCTGTTTAACAACCTCGCGAATGCAGAACAAGAAAACGACAAGTTCAAAAAAGTTTTTTTTCTGAACTCTTTAAAGGCAAAAATTTCGGCAAAAACCTTTTTGCTAGAAAAAATCTCTAGAGGAAAAATGCATTAGGCGGAATACACAACGCCCACTTTATTCTCGTGCATGCATTGCACACAGTGTACCTAAAGCCTTCTTTCTGCAAATTTCTGCCACAGTTTTTAGTACTCTGAGAAGGAAGCATGTCGAGATTAAGAACATCTGAGAATTCTTTTTGTTCATTAAACTGCGCAAATAGCGGTTCACGTACAGGTTGAAATGTTACTGTTGATTCTAGCAAGGCCATTGCCTTAAGCTCGCTCGAAAATATCATTTTTTTAACGCTCGAAACACGGTGTCACTGCCTCCTAAAATAACCTTTCAAAGACCATACCGTAATTGAATTGGAGGTGGTTTTCCGTCCATTCTATGTCTGAGCAGAGTACAGAGCGCCCTCATAGCATATCGGCACAACCCTACCATTTCGTCACCACCGCTCTCGATCTCCGCGCCAAAGGTTTCCTGTTAAAGTAGCTACTAAGGAAATCTTGCATTAAAAAATCAACTGCTTAAAACACTCGGGTTTTAAATAAAATATAATGTTTTTTGAATTAGTAGCTTAAAATGAGCCCATATCTCCACTGTGATAGAAACTAACAGGCAAGAAAATCAGTCGTGGAAACTCCAACGTCTCTTGCTGTGAATCCGGCGCAAAACGGTATGCGAGAAGGAACTCCTAGATAAAAATTTTGATGATAATCTTTTGCACGAACGGCTAGTAAATGTAGTCCGAAGTCCTTCTTAAGCATAAATCTTGAATTCAGATAACGTTTACCTTAAAATTGGTGCTTAGTAGCTCCACACCATCACTTTGAAGCATCTTCAGAGCAGTAAGAAGCTGTAGGAGGATGAAAGATACTAACTGTTCATGAGCAGTACTGTTTATTCTCTGGAATCCCAAACTTATTGAAAGGTAAAAAAAGCGTAAAAATGAAAAATAAGAAGGCGAAAACGAGACGGCAGACCTCGTTCAAAT
Organism: Angiostrongylus costaricensis; assembly: GCA_900624975.1. Classification (NCBI taxonomy): domain Eukaryota; kingdom Metazoa; phylum Nematoda; class Chromadorea; order Rhabditida; family Metastrongylidae; genus Angiostrongylus; species Angiostrongylus costaricensis. The sequence goes on along the minus strand of UYYA01004576.1, from coordinate 80,036 downwards.
GATGTGCTGCGAGAGTATGAAAAGAACAAAGGTTTAATCGAGGCATGGCGATGACCTGCAATATTTAGCTTGGGAAATACGGTGACTACGGTGATACAGAACTCTATCTGCAGGTTCACATCTCATTTACTGTTATCAATTCTACTTTTCTTCATGAATTTGTGACTACTTGCTACGTCCGTTCGTAGTCATTCAATATTGATCCTTCACAAGTCTCCACCACATTACACTATTATAACGCTTAACTTTTTTACTCACTGCCTACTGTCCTTACCGGGGAGCAGCGCACTTCACCACCACACCGTCCGGGTCCTTCGTCTTGCCTGTCTCTCAGCTAGTTCTATCGATCTTTTTGCCATCAGCAATCACCCGTCAACGGGATTGATCTGGGGAGCCCAAATTGGCATTGAATCCAGTTAAGCTGAGGCCCAGTTATTTACTGCCTCTTTCTTCATAATGGCAGGGTATGTTGCGAAATATAACTCGTATGAAATGCTGAGATATTAAAGGGTTAAGATTGTGATTATAACTAAGCCTCAGCTTAACTGGGTTCAATGCCGATTTGGTCTCCCCAGATCAATCCCGTTGACGGGTGATTGCTGGTGGCAAAAAGATCGATAGAACTAGCTGAGAGACAGGCAAGGCTAATGACCCGGATGGTGTGGTGGTGAAGTGCGCTGCTCCCCGGTAAGGACAACAGCGCGTGTTCGTTCCCTACTGCATACACCTGCGGTCCGGGGTTTTGCAAATATCTCAGCATTTCATACGAGTTACTGCCTACTGTTTTTTTCAGGGCAGAGTGTTATGCGAAATACAACCACAATGATGCTAAGATAATTGCACAACTCGAAGCTGCGCAGCAGCTTCGGACCCGGGATTATTTCTTCCGAAGGTGCACATGGTATCCCACAGCGCCACCGATGTCCTTTGCTTTGCTTATTAAAAAAATAATACGCAATAAATACGAGGTTAAACATTGTGATTCCGACTGCTTCTTCAGCTTAACTGGGTCCATTGCAGATTTGTGCCTCCCAGATTATTCACGTTGATGGGTGATTACTGATAGTAACGTTAGGGTAAAGAAAAACTGACCAGGAGAAAAGTAAGGGCCTCAATGGTGCAGTAGATAAAACGTGAGTCCACGGAAAGGCTAATCGCTGAGTCAAAGCTGCCTGGGGTTCCGAATTCTACAAATATCTCAGCAACGTTGTGGTTATATTAATGTGTCGTTTTCTTGTTCAGCAATCGCGAGGTTTTTAAACAGCATACATTTACTTCCATAAAAACACAATACAATACAACGCTAGCTGACGTTTCGGCAGTATCGCCTTCTTCAGAGCCTGGAAGGGTATACTGATATACAATCTACTAGGCCAAACGCTTCAATAACACTTACACAAAGACGAAAGACTCTTTGGTAATTACACGATCAACAACTTCTCGAAAAACCCAACGCTTTTTCGTGACTTCCAATGAGGAAGTTTAGAACAGCTGATTATAGTCGCATGTGGTTGACGACTGCACCATCCCACATAAAAATCGATCCGAACGTACGGGACCAGGTCGCGTATGACCTCCGGGCATTCATCCCTGCTATTCATTGTAGGGTTTTTGGCATTGATCCAAAAACCCTCAAGGAGTTTTCGTGATGGTGTTTTGGACTCCTGTGCAAGGATATTGACTTTTACTTCAAAATCGTCCCCGCTGTGCTTTTGTATCCTATGCGTGCCTAGTGGGGTGCTTCGTCTTAGTTTTCGTTTGCCATTTAGGTGTTCTTTTATACGGATACACAAAGGTCTGCCCGTTTCGCCAATATATTCATCTCCGCAATTGTTACACGAGATCAGGTATATCGTACCTGAACTCATGCAATCACCGTCCCTGCCGTAAGGGCAAATTACGCAATTTGTTGTTTCACACAGACGGTCATACAGGCGGTTGCGCATTAATTGGCGACGTAGAGTAGTCGGTGGTATTTCAGCTATCGCTACCGATTCCTCTAGACCTGCCCTTCTTAAGCATCGTTTTATAGCTGCGCTTACTTCATCGCTTATAAAAGGCAACATAAACGGAATTTTGTTTTGGCCAAGTGTTTCGCGTGGGCGCGTCGTTCTCCTTGTAAACTTATCTAGTGGGGTTACTATTTCGTAGCCATTGGAGATGGCTATTTGCCGAGCCAAGTCGCGCGATTCTTCCTTTAGTTCCCTGGTAGTGCACACAGAGGTGGCTGTTCGAAACATGTTTCTCACAATCGCCCTCTTTGTGTGTGAAGGGTGGGAAGAAAGCAAAAAATGAACAAGGATGTTCTTGTTACTTGGCTTTCGATACCACTTTGTCAGGTAACCGCTACTTGATAGGTTTATTTGGACGTCCAAAAACGGAAGCCAGTTTTCTCTCGGTTTCTCCCGGGTGAACTTCATGTACTCAGACTGCTCCTTCAATAATTCAAAGCATTTGTCCATCTCCTCCTGCGTAGAGAAGATGACAAAACAATCATCTACATATCTGCAGTAGAGTAGTGGCCGGAGATCGAGAACAGAGGCTTCTATCTTATTCCACATGGTTGTGGTTATATTCCACATAATACAAAATTGTACTCATTCTCTGAAATGAAATCGAATAGACGTAGGATTGAGCTCGGCGTCATATGAATCGACGATTATCAAGGACTGATCATTCCGTGACTCGACGTGCCGTTAGCAGATCCGTCTGTTATATGCCGTAGAATGGTTGTTATGTATGCACAGAAACGCTATGGGTGTGAGGAGCTTCCAACGGCCATTTTCGCATCGACTGAATAGGGCAACTTTTAAGGGTGAATGTGAGAAAAGTAAGATATTTCACTCTGGTGATACTTCAACGATTTGCCCTGAATTCATTTCGTTTCGATATGTTCCATTCTTCTGATTTGTTTTTGGAACTTGCAGTAATTTCCTAGCCCGAGATTCTATTATCGCCGCATTGGTCAATAATTCAGAGTTTTCTTGATAAGCTTACGCAAGTTTGTTACTTTACCGACTGCCCTATATCGCACGTAATCTCACACAACATCTCAGACTCATATTTCGATGTAAAAGACGCATGTTACCCTTTCATGTTAGCCCAGTGTGTGCGGTTGGATTCCACTTGGAATACTCAGTGGAAGGCTCATGGAAAGCGGTGTGTGTGAGGAAACTGTTTTGCTTCCAATGCGATTGAAATTGAAATAGGTTTCTTGGTTTTCCTTTGGGGTTATAGAGGCGCATAGATGACTATATTCCAGTCGGCTTGACCTTTCCAGTTTCTGAAGAAAGCGAAATTCGCCGAAACGTCAGCTTTTGTGTATAGAAAGCATATTAACAACCTTTTTCTTCTCTATCAAAAAAAACAGCGAATTTTTTAGAACGTTCCTTGCAAGAATGGCTGTCCTTTATCCGATATATAGTCAGCGCTTCTGATAGCGACTTCATACATAACTTGGAGGCGATACAGAGCAGATGAGATGATGGTCGTTGAAGACGAACTTGTTCTTACTTGTGCTAGCATTGAGTGTTGCTATTTGCTTGAAGCGATTGAAAAGAAGTGGGGCTACCGTTCCAATTTTTTCTTCACCTCGACACAATTACCCACGACACAAGTAAAGTACCGCTTTTTTATTACTTTGTCCCTCCTCTTGCTATCGATACATCAACAGTGAAATCAGTAGTTTTCCCACTAATTAGTCACTGCTTTTGTACCACAATTCCTAAGTTAATCCTATAACGGAAAGCAATTTCAAAGCTCATCTGGTCTAAATGAATAGAAACTTCACCTTTTTGTGACGTCCATCAAGATTCGGAGTGCCAGTATCATGAAGGAACTTTTTCACGGAACCATCTATATCTTCCAGTTCAAGAAATCCCGGCAGCATGAAGAGTTGCGAACTACTACGACGCATGAGAGGAGCGTATTGTGAATATGATGCTATCTTCAACAGCATTAGTTGACTAACCGATTGCTCTTTCCGTTTTAATAAAAAGAACAACGAACTGGCGGAATGGCACTAATCGTCACAGATTAGAATGTTTTTACTTTTTAAATTCTCTCACCATAAGTGTAACAAGATAGTCTGAGTTTCCTGGACGAGGCAATAAGGCGTTGTAGAACAGACTCTTTCCTTTTGTTAGCATCGGATGCGGAGAGGTGATAATGAAATGCGAGAATTCGAGCTGACCTATCTGATTCCGCGATACCGGCTCCTCGCCTCGTCTGCAGAAATGTGTCAGTTTCCTCCACATGCAATACCTCCATATGTCTTATTGCATGAATTTTTTGCGATAAAGTTCTAGAACTTTGTAAAAGACCCATCTATGGGCATTAGAAAATTTTGTTCTTTGAATTTATTCTTTTGTAAACTGTAAATTATTTAAGGCTTTAAACACGTAATACTGACTTGGAAAATAAGGAAGAACTGTCTTCAAGATTTCATAGCTTTGTTTAGAAAAAAACCTTTCATGAAGGAGAACTACAGGAGTTATTCGCTGTGCATGGCCAGCTGCTTGATGCTCTTTTTCCAAAGGTGTAAAACCCAAAAAAGGCTAGCGATATTATTTTCGAACTATACTTGATCGTTCAATGCCTAGGAACGCATGTGAGCGGTTTCACCATCAAATAAATAAGTGGAAGACCTTAAAACTCGCAAAAAGTGATCATGGGTGACACAACTTCTTAAACAAGTTGCGAAATCACCTTAGAAAAAATCCTCTAACTTCTGCACAAGTGGTGCTATGAAGGGGATTTTTGATGTGTTTTGAACGGTTTAGGATTTCATGACGGACTTTTTATTAGCTCCAGTATTGGTCAACTAGGTCAACGCACAGGGTACAAAGAAACAAGAAAGAAGATTATGAAGCAAAAGTTACTACCCTCCCACAAGAATCTGAAACACCACAAATCCAGTAATGAAGAGCGAGGAGTAACTTATGTTCACCCGTCCTCTCGATGAGTGTTTAAAATAAGCTGTCAATAACGCAAACGGGATTTAGGTATTGAGTTTTTCTCCTTCTGAGGAATTGGGAGCACTTGGCTGGGTTGACAACGTGTCAATGTGATGTTTCCAAGCTCTGAAGAAGACGATACCGCCAAAACGTCAGCCCTTATTGAACAAACAGTGCAGTAACAACTTTGTGTTTGCTCATCAAGAAAACGGTGCTTTAGGACTCGTTTTTATGGAGTTAACCTATAAAGGTATTGTGTACAGCGGCCACGACTTTAAAATCGTCTAAAAAACATAACGGAGATAAATACTATCTAAAGCACAAAATAGCAACGTTGAGATTTCTGCAAGACAGCAGGTGTCAACGGTGGGAAACGAATGCCCTATTACTCTTCCCGGAGGTTAATGTGTTCACAACAACACCATCCCGGTCCTTCGTTTCGTCTGTCTCTCAGCTATTTTTCTATCTACCAGGGCTATCAGCAATCACCCGTCAACGGTATTGATATGGGGTGAGTAAATCGGCATTGAATCCAGTTAAGCTGAGGCTATAGTTGAAATCACAATGTCTACTTTTTATTTGCTGCCTGTTACAATTTTTCACGACAGGAATAGAGGCGTGTGAATAGAAAACTAGCTGAGGGATAGACGAAGCGAATGGCCCACATGCTGTGGTGGTGAACGCGTTAGCCCCTGAATGGGCAATAGCGCGTTCATTCAGTTTTGCAAATATCTCAGCATCATTATGGTTGTATTTCACACAATGCCCTGCCATCAAAAATTGTAGTAGGAAGGAAGTGAAAAGTCAATACTATCAAAAGTTTTAAAAAACCTCTTCATTTTGCTGGTTTCGATTTATCTCTTCACCACTACTCTCATGGAACCCACTGACATTATGAGAATGATCACAGTTCTCAGAAGCAGCTCTCGCATCTCATATTCAGTGCGAGATTTCTGCAAGAAATGTTTTTTGTGTAGGCAATGAAAAACGGAACTCCAGATATTGGCAAGGATTGCATCATGAGCGTTGTTCACACGATTTTCTCCATTCTTGTCGAGCAAACGCAAGACGTTATTTCATTCCTTATTAGGGTAAAAGTGTTGTTTGCTCACATGGTTGTCTAGGACTATGCAGGGACTTTTTGTATTCGGTGCAAACTAATACAAAACTCAACTATTCGTCCTTTACCTTCATTTAAAATTAATTTTGTAAAGTCTCACTGTGAATTAATTACTTTTTCAACCTGTTAATAAATATTGGAATAAATAGTATGCGAATGTTCTTTGTGTAGCTAACGGTGGAAGTCTAGTAAAGAGCTGCTAACCTCATATCGTTGGCGAGGCGGTCAGCAACCATGGACAGTGTCTGCACGTTGGATAGGGTCATCTCGAAATATTCGAAGTATTAACAAACAAAAATTCACCATGACGACAACAAAAAATCTTACATGCCCAACACAACAAAACATTCGACATCCTATTAATTGAGATATTGGTTGCCGTATGAGTCACACGTTTTGTTTTCTTTTGTGATCACATATAGTTATAAATATATGAATATTTACAATTATATAATTGCAATTACATTTTTTGTGCCAAAGCGTTCCATATTTTGTTCGCGCATTATTAATGAATTTACAACTTGTATCATCGTTATTCCTCTCAATGGTTTACCGCCTCATCGTGGCTGGGAGGAGTTCCTGGGTGTCGGATTTCGATGTACAGCGGTGGGATTCGTCCCGCCGGCAGGGGCTCCCAAGCTGAGGAGTCCGGCGCTTCCATTAGAAAACCTAGTTAAGAGTAAACCAATACCAAGATCCGCCACCGTCTTGGTATTAAAGTCGCATGGTGGCAAATCTCCCTCTGATCCACAAAGGCCGGCGACTGACTGTGATGGTTAAGACTTGGGCCAGACTGTCTTCGGGACTCCAGGGAACCACAGTGGCTTAACAAGCAAATCTCTGAAAAATGGAGATTATGCTAGGGTCCGCACAACCAGTGAGGACGGGCCGTTCAACTATCAAGCATCAAGTATCAAGCATCATTGTTATTAAAGGATGGATAGCACAGTAGTAGTGATGCCGACCATCAAAGGCATACTGCTAGTTCGACTCTGCACCGGGCCCACCAAACGACTTAGCGATCCGAAGTTGGGAACTAGTATCAGTTCAATCTCCGTAATCAAAGTGTAAACGCTCTAGCCCGCCTATCTTACGACTTCAGGGAGAATCGACTCGGCCAACATTCTTCGTCAATAATAAGGAAGACATTGTCAAGCAGGACGCGAACCCATCTGCGAAAAATTGGAGTGGCTTCGCGGATGACGGGCGCGAGAAAACAAATCGAATGCAAGAAGTGCTGCAATACGCAAAGTAGATGTGAAAGACGAGCAATACGAATAATAATAATAATAATAATAATAATAATAATAATAATAATAATAATAATAATGACAATAATAATAATGACAATAATAATAATAACAATAATGGTGATAATAATAATAGTACCAATAATCGCCTATTTTTCACATTTACGCATGTATTTATGCCATACATGGTAATGCACCAATCTATTTAGTTAGTACATGGTTAAGCTTGAAGTCCAAAATGTTAATGTGAAAAAGGCGGAATTTGAAAAACAGATGTCGGTGCGCATTAATCGATATTTATGTTTTCCACTGCTTAATAAACATCATTTTCTACGAGCATCGCCATATACAATATTGGCGCGTGTGGCACAGTGGTCGGAGGGGCCCTGCAATACACATGGGATCGATTTCCGCGCCCATACCCAACAGCCTTTCATGCCTCCGGGGCCGGGAAACTGATACCGGACTCTTCTGGGAGGATATCACACCGGCTTGATACATCGGTAGGCCACGGCTAGTCATTCTAAATGCTAGATATGCATTCAATCATCTCCAAACGATGTTTAATGAAGTCGAATGCATGGCGCATCTCTAAGAGATTGAGCAACGCTGAAGGCTTTTTACAGCTTCATTACCATGTATGAATGCTACGTATTCGTAACTTTTAAAGACTTTTTCTGTTGAATTTCAACTAATCAACCTGATGGTAGAGTTTATAGAGTTCATCTGGATTGTCGATCATCTGCTTCTCCGGGGAGACCTTGTTCGAAGAATCTCTTGCCGTATTGCGCACCGTCTCGCCCGGCATGAAGAACGGAACTGGGTGCAAAGTAACTCGAGAACCTAGATTTTTACTGTGATCTTTTCACAGAATTGTCATTTTTGGACTCCTGAATAGAACACTGAGATGGAAAAGCTCATGATCTTCTTCATTTTATTTATCCCTACACAGTTAAGTTTCTGCTTACTATCTTTCATGTTAGGTATAATCGAAACAAAACGCTAGAGAAGTTAAGCTCAGCAAATTAGTAGTTAGGTAATCGAAGAAGTATCGACTAAGTTTAAATACCTAACTCAGTAAATTCACGAGTAAAATTTGAAAAAAAACTGAGTTGGAACAAAATATTCCGGTAACGTAAATTATATCATAAAACTAAAGGGAAAACACATAATTTAATATTCACTACGAACCGGACTTGAGTGTTCGAATAGGCGATGTGGAAAAACTCGTCGTGGATTGTTCATCCTTGGAGCGACTTCCTCTCGTCAACATATTCGGAGGTGTGTTGGTGCCCATACCTGCTAGCACTTTCTGACAACTGCCATCGGATTGATCCTGCAAGTGCAGAATTAATATAGAGATATTTTGTTACACATAATGGCGAGGCATTTTATAACTTCTCATAACATGGCTAAAAGACCAATGATGATATCAGGTCTTCAAAAAATTACTTTCAGATTTGTAATCTCATTTTTCCTGCATTTCTTATGGAGCAATTTTCTTTTCTGAATGCTATACATAACTGAATAAAATACAAGCTGTGTCTTCTTTCTACAGATTTCAACATTACAATTTCGGATGTCACAACAGAAATCCCAACAAATCTATTACAAATTCAAACCCAAACATGGTGTAATGCAGACTGTTGGAAACGCGACAGGGTTATGAAGCCAAAGAACTGTTAGTGAAAACGCAGTGCAATTTTGATTTGGAAAATTTCGTTGTGGTGAGCTCGACGTTGAAGTTTAGAGGGGTAACAGACGTACACCTGCTACTTGAAATACTGAACTGAACGGCGTAAGTCTGAAGTATTGCCGGCGTCTCTTTTGCGATCGTCTACATCTGGGAACGATTGGCCAAGTGGTTTCAGGGAGATAAAGCACCGCAGCAATTCCGAATGGCGAAATTCCACCATAACGAGGTAATTTTGACCGTTTGGTGGTTCACAGCTGTTTGATCCATCGTGCAACTACAATACGCTGAGATATTTGAAAAACTCGAAACCCAGGTCAGATTCAGACCTCGATTACCTTATCAGGCGACTCACGTTTTACCCACTCTACTATCGAGGCCCTCGCTTTCCTTTCTTCGAATCTGGCCAGGTGCCCCAGTGTCCCAGTTTTGCATATATCTCGTCATCACTGGATCACTTAGTACCCTTCCATGAGAAACTAATAAGCAGTACATAGGAAGTTAAGCATTTTGACCCACCATAGTCTGAATCAGGGTGAAAGGATTTCGGCAAAAAGGTACGTCCAAAAATTTTACGAAATGTAACAGTAACTTCAACGACTTCTCCTTCCATTGGTCAACATAAAAGGACAATCCTTCTGCACGACAACACGGCACTCTTTTTCGTCCACCATACTAGTCGGACCTCTCGCCTTCCCAATACCCCTTCTTTAAGCGTCTCGACAAGTTTTAATGTCATAAATTCTTCAGAAACCAAGTCGACGGCGAAACTGCTTTGAACGACTTCGTCATCTCAGGAAGCAAAAGAAGTGTAAGTTCTAGTGGTTTTACTTCGATTAATAAAGTTTATGCTAAGCTGTGTCAGAATGCGATGTACTGCGAAGGGATTCATCCCCTAGCAGGGCCTGCCAGGTTGAGAAGGAGTTCGGTGTTTCCATCAGGGAGCACAGCTAAGCGTAAATTAATAACGCAATCCACCACTGTCCTAGTACCAAACTAGTAGCATGGTGGCAAATTTCCCTCTGGTCCACAAAGGTGGTGAGTGTTTGTGGTGGTGACGACCTTGGGCAGATTTAGGCTGATCTCGGGACTCCAGGGAATCACAATGGCTAATCTGGCAAAACTTCGAAAAGATGGGAATTATGTTGGGGCCTGCAAAACCAGTGACGACGGGCCATCCAAGTATCGATGCAAGTAAGAATCTCTTAAAGACCTAATAACAATAATAGCTGTGATAAGACAAATTTGTTTCTGATACCTCACTCTCAGAAATGAAAATTTCAGAGACTAACCACTCTAAACGCTGAGTTTGCAGAGATCACATTGGTATTGCACAACGTAGTCAATGGAACGGCTGGTTGCGTAGAGTCTTTCTAAAAGTTGTTTATAAAAACTCCCCAAATATATCAAGACTCTTAAAACCTATCATCTACTTAACTGCATTAAGTCAGCAAAAGGCAGTCTGTAATTATTTTAAAAAAAAACTTTCTTTTGACTTCAACATTGACGAGTAAGTCGCAACTCCTTTAATTAGCATAAACGAAGTTGTTATTACTATTGTTTATTCAAAAAAGCTGAAGCTCCGGCAGATTTCGCACTTGAGAGCCTGGAAAGGTCAATAAGTTAGCCGCAACCTAGTCAGTCAAGTACCTCCATGTGTCCATATAAAAGAACACCTAGACGGAAATGGTACAGCAGAACAAAATACTCCACTGGGCGGGCATGGGACATAGGCAATTAACAGAGAAGATTTTGAAGTGGAAGTCAACATTGCTGCACAGGAATCTAATTCAGCTTCCAAATCTCTCTGAGCATTCCTGATAAATTAAAAGAATACAAAAGTGAATCGCGGGCAGAAATTCCTCGCTATCACGCGAGATCTCGCACAATATCTGAGACTGATATTTTGATGTGGATTAGTTCACTACCTATCAATGTAAGCTCTGTGCAGTTGGTCTCTACGTGGAATACTCAACGAAAAAAGATCGATGAATGTGTGAAGAGGCTGGTTTATGTCTAATGCAGTTGAAAATTAAGTATCGTGGTTTAACTGTTGAGCTTACGGCGGTGTTTGGGTGATTACGCAGCGGTGAAATTGACCTTTCCAAGTTCTGAAAAAAGCAAACTCCGTCGAAATGTCAGCTCTTGCGAATAAATAGTATAAAGTAACAACTGAATAATAGCTGAGAGAAAGGCGAAACAAAGAACCCGAATGGTGCGGTGGTAAACGCGTTAGCCCCTGTAAAGGGTAATAGAGCGTTCCTTCCCCACCGCAGTCACCTGCGAACGGGAGTTTTCCAAAAATCTCAGCATCATTGTGGTTATAATAACAATCTTGTGTGTGCTAATCGAGAGACTAGGTAGACAATAGTGTTTAATTCTGTGAAGATGAAAGGTAAATCTTTTTTTTAAAAGCAGTAAAAATCACCTTCATGGTTCGACTGTCTTCAGCTGCAGATTCGACGAGACTTAAATAGAAAATGGTTGGGTCGTCGACATCTGACTCTTTAACCCATCTGAATTGTAAATAATGGCCGAACTTAGGTAAATTTTTGAGCAGTTTGAAATGCGTAGCAAAAAATAATAAGATTTTGCTTAGTAATTTAGCATTGTTTTCAAATGTTTGCTGAGGAAAAGCAAGAAAAGATGATTCTACCAATGTAATGAGGCACAATGGAGAGCGGATAGTGAAGTGGTAGCGGCGCCATTTGATGCAAACAAGGCCCTGATTTCACTCCGCTTCACGACAACGAACCCTCTTCTTCGTAGGGAGTCGAAGGACTGCTACCAGAGTTGTCCGCAAAGTTCTCTGCGGCTTATAAGACCTAGGGGCCTTATCACAGATGTCCCAGAATTCTAGTGAGAATCAGCACCAACTTACCAGCATTCATCGACATTCATGAAGAAGAGCAAAAATCTTTCAGTTGCAGCGGAACCCATAAGCATAATATGGGAATCTGCGGAGCTGGAGCTACGATCCGCATGGAGGAATGCTGTGATCCGCGTAACATATTATGTCCGGGAACATTCTTATGAACTTGACCTACATTTTAATATTCTATACGGTTCGTCTCCACATCTATATCACATATACACACATCAATCCGTCAAAGAAAACTAAATATATATTGATTTAAACAAGCGTATTATATCCAACTGTTAAACCAGTGCACGAAATCCGCACCTGTTCAAAGAACTTCTTCGCTTAGGTTTTGGCGTCGTCAAGCTAATCGGCGAGAAAATCACTTCAGCGGCTTCAGTGCTCGATCCCGTATGGCTCAATGGGCTGTGAATACTGCCGTGCTCAGAAGAAGACGGAGTTGGAATACGGCATGGTTGTAACGACGAACTCGGTATCTGGTAATTATCACGCTTTCATATTTATCACTTCATTTACACAAAACTATCTCGGTTTTGCTTCAACATTCTTTTGTTTACAATCCACGATGTAATAGTCGTAGGAAAATACTTGAAAAAGTTTTGCACACATAGCACAGCTCTCAATCAAACTGACATATCTCGGAGAAGTCTCTCTCGTTGGCACAGCGCTGACATGGTTTTGGGTGGAATCTATGCTGGCTCGAGATCGGGCAGAAGTATCTCGAGAACTTGAGTTGCTTCTAAAAACGCACTGCCGATAAATAGCATATATTAAAAATTCCGATAAAGATATCCTTTGCTAGCAGCATGGTCTGAGCCAAGGTTTTCACTTCATGCGCTTTCATCTTGAAACCCTTGGGAATAACGTACCCACTAAATAACATTACCAAAGTTTGTTAAAGGTGATACTTTCTGAATGATTGTGTGATTGTGAATGGATGATAACAGATGTGTAAAATTTGTCCATTTCATCTATGTATTCTCTCGTTCATTATACCTGCTGATCTCAGAAGCATTCAACAAGAACTGGTAATCAAAAGCTGAGAGTTTCCTTCTTGATGATGCGAGTAAGTTTTTCACGAAAGAAACCTTGTTCACACAGTTGGAACATTTAAATGGTTAACTTTAACGTCGTTTGAGCTTACTAAAAGCCCTGCTAATTTCAGATCTTCCCCTTTAACCACTCCATACTATTGTTGACAAACCTGACCTGACAGTGGAATTAAAGCTACTTTTTTGGATCGGTGACCATGATTGCCGTGCTTTGAATGGTGACCACGATTCTACCGAATGATGTAAAGGACTGGCTGATGGTGAGCTGATATGTTTTGCTTTGTTCGTGAATCGTCGAGGATGTTGAACTCTCTTGTCGTGGATCTGTCACGAAAAAGAAACATTTTGGAAAACTACTAGAAATTAACAAACGTGTTTAAAAAGTTGGTACTTCTGTTCCCAAAAGAGAGAACTCAAGAATTCTCTTCGTTAAGTGGGAATTCCAGTGGAGCAAGTTCTCCTCAAATCAACAAATAACACAATTCAAGGTGGTTAATGTAATATTAGGTGGCTTCTGATTATACTTTAGTGGTTTTCGACGACAACAGTTGTGGGTCAAAAGCTTTCTGGGCTTTTCTTTGTAAGACAGCTTTAAAATTATGTCTTCACATTCGAGACATAGATTATTTCAATAATTATTGAAAGGACAACATAGTGCTGCTAACAAATTTGCTTTGGCTCACCGAAATCTCAGTCAAATTTGACCGTCGTATTAGAAATGTCACTGGAGCGGCAGAACTTATTGTCATGAGGAACAAATTTCGATAATTGCCGATGAAGGTCGAGCAAGATGGTTGGAGTCGTGGATCACACGAATGAGGACCGGTGGAGGTTCCAGTTGGTGGTGGATTGAAAGTGATCAAACAAACACTTGATCAGGAATGTAGACAGCCACTCTATACACACTTAGGCACCAACAGAATACTCGTTGACTATTGGTATTCCGTTCGAAAAAGTGCACATGATTGGAATCGGGCAACTTTGACCTTTAGGTGGTACTGCTATACTAAGGACTACAGTACCGAAGATAAAAAGCAAGCTGTTGATGAATATTGTAAATATCCAAGGAGTGGCCACCATGAAACATGAGTTTGTTATTCCTCATTTCAACCTAATCCCACAGCCAGGTTAGAGCTTCAAGGATTTTAATGCGATAACAAATTTTTGCTTCACGATAGCAAGGCCTCTGAAAAAATTAGGATGCTTCACCAAAATCGCTATTTGGATTCCACAGCTGTTGTACATGATTACATCCTCCTCTCTCCATTTTTCAGAATACATGACGATGCACGGTAATGCTCTTGTGTGACGCAAGCAACAAAGGAAAAATCTTTTAGCGCTCCATAATATGCGATTCCTCCTAACAGTTTACCGCCTCATCGTGCTTGGGAGGTGTTCTTGGGTGTCGAGCTGCGATCTACAGCGATGGGATTCATCCCACTGGCAGCTCTCCCAAGCTGAGGAAGAGTCCAGTGTTTCCATCAGGAAGCCTAGCTAAGAGTAACCCAATTCCAGGACCCACCACTGTCCTTATATCAAACTTGTCGCATGGTGGCAAATCTCACTCTGATCCACAAGAGCTGAGATAACCTCTGGTGGTAAAGATCAGGTGCAGACTTCAGCCAGGATGTCCTTGGGATGACAAGGAACCACATTAGCTAAACCAGCCGAATTCCGAAAAAACGGAGATATTGTTGAGGGTCGCGCAACCACTGAGGACCGGCCGTCCAAGTATTCACGCAAATAATATGTAATTTCCTAACATATTGGTGTTAACGGTTATAATGTGTAGTGCTCGGGTTTGTAGGATGCAGAAAATGGCAATTTGTGCAAATTGTTTAAAACTATTACACAACCCATCATCATATTTACCTCGCAGATCCCAGCGCTTCTTGCACTGGATCCTGTCGTTTTGCTCTTGCTCGAGGATTTCGTCTTCCTTACGAGCGTCGTGAAACCCTCATCAAGTGGATTCTACTGGAGTCCTGAGGAAACCGGGCTAAAAGGCGTTCCAGTTCGATTGCACAGCGTGAATTTTTACCAAACAAATCTAACGCCAGTTCACCGATCCCGGTGGGATGTCAGGCCTGGTGGACCTGAGAGGGGTTGAACCAGAGCTAGAGTAGATTGGATCAAGCTCGTTAGGAACGAAATCGCTAATGCCGCGCTATTCGCTCCTCACCGTATCAAATATGATGCCTTTACTTTTCATTCGTTTATATTGTCACATAGAGCGCTTTCACTGTACTTTTTGTAACCACTCAATGATTTATCATCTATAGACTTCGCTGCACATGTCAGCCGGCAAAACCTCTACCCAGCACACAGAAATAGACAAACACCTTTTTCAGATGAGTTCATTGAACCAATAACTCGACTGTTATCTTATCCCAATCGCTATGACAGATCGCGGTTATCGTATGGGATCGATTAGTATCAAAAGTACAGAAATAAACTCAATATGAGTTGCAAAACACTTCCAGACAATGATAACAATGTTGATGTATGGCGCTCCATATTAAAATAAAGTAAATAGTGGCAAATAGGGTGGATAGCACAGTGGTAGTGATATCAGTCATCACGAGCATGTTGCTAGTTCGATTCCTCTCCGGGATAACCAAGCTCCTCAACCCTTCTGGATAGGGTACTGGAACTGCCTGGAAAAAAACCGCTCTCTACAGTCCAGTTGGGGACGCTCCAGCCCAACTATCTCAGGACTCCGGTGAGAATTGTTCGACCAGCATTCTACGGCATTCAAGAGAGGGGTCAAATAAGAGTAAACAGTGGCATACATTTTATTTGAGCAATAGAGCAAGGTTTCTATGGCCTCATCAAGCCTTCAAGTCCTCTAGTTATCGAAAATGTCACCTATTGTAAATTAAACGTCTACTCTCAGAAAACCAGAAAGATCGCACTGATTTGTTTGTTTTAAATCACATGGCCCGAAATTATATATTGTGGGAGTCCTAGCATTTTTCGTATTTGAATGGTTTTCCGCATATATTTCACGTCTGCGAGTGACTTCAGCCGTTGCAAAGTGTTTTGTCAACTTTATGTTCTTTTATGATCCCGAATCCTAGAAAAGCCGTGGTAGAGCACTTCCAGGAGTTTATCACAGGTCACTGCTAGTATCTGTGAACCAATGAGAGTCTTTCTGTAGTACCAACTTTCCGAGATGGACTTAGTTAGCTGTAGTGGGTCGAACCAGCTGCTCGTGCATATTGAACGTCATCATTACCATTGTGCTTAAAAATCAGTATCGATACAGACAAAACGTATTTGGTCTTTCTCGAGTACTTTCTTCTTAAGGTTTCGTTTGTTTCATTCCCATTCATTCGCATCACTTACAGTAGTACAAAAATCCGTGACATTTTATAGGTTTTGCTACTGGTAACCGCACAATCAGACTTGAAAAATAAAGCGCTCCGTAGAGTTCTAAGTTTTAGCTCACCTGATCAGAAATAGAAAGATGTGTACTGAACAATAAAGCGTTTTCGTAAAATTTTTTTTGTCAAAGGCTTCAAATATACTATATAGAGAATAGCTCCGAAAAATCAAAATCAGTTTTCGAGAAAAAATGTATGCGTCCAATTTTAAGACCATATTATTTAAGACCATAGTCTGCTATAACTCATTTGTAAAAAACTATTTAAAAAATCGCCACAACACTGAATAGGAAAGTGAGTATCATAGCAAATTGTTCCTGTGATGTCAGTTGATGCAGAGCACACTCTAAAGCTAAAATAAGAAAACAAAGCTCACGGCGTTGATCAATCCCGGGGGGATACGCATGCATTCGACTTCATTAAGCATCGTTTGGAGGTGATTGAATGCATACTTTGCCTTTATAATGACTCACAGTGGCCTACAGATGTATCGAGACAGTGCTGCTATCCTCGAAGATAGGTCTGGTACCAATATGCCAACCCCGGAGGGAAGGAAGGCTCGGTGGGCCTTGGGCGCGAGATCGATTCCGTGCGCGCATTGCAGGGCACCTTCGTCCACTGTGCCATACGCGCCCTCAGAGCACACTTTGCCACTTACTAATCTGTTATACTAAAATACTAATCGTCAACATCATTTCAATGGAAAATTGTGTAAACCAGCTAGGGCTACTTCCGATGTCCTCTAAAATAATCGAAAAAATTGCATATGTGACACTGGAATGAAACATCTAAACAAGACCCTTTTTAAAGGGTTTTCTCATAATTTTTTCATTATTTATAGAGCAAGAAAAGCCTACTATGGCCATCGTGTTTCAGCCCCACTGCTTTCTACAAAAAAGCCATAAATAAAAGAACTCTTCAAAATTATTGAGATAATGACCGCTAATGGTTCGAATGCTAAAAAGTCATCAATTTCTCCGAATTTCTCTCGATATGAAGACGAGTTCGTCCATGTTATACCGCATTAAACAGTCAAACGTACCACAGAATTTTCCTGGAATCGCTTCAGAATTTGTTTGAAGTCGTTCAATCGTTCTATCAGCACCGGCGATGAACGTCCAGCGCTTCGACTTGACTCCTCAGAGCTAAGTTGACTAAAAAAGGAAGGTAAAGATGAATCGACATAAAGTCAAATAAACATCAAAGTTGTGAAACCATTGACTGACTGAAACAGCCACAAAAGAAAAATTTCTTCAAAATATGGGAGTTGAAATTGAATGGAAAATTCAGATAAAGTAAAAGAGCAAGTGAACAAAATAATTAGACAGTAGCAATAATAATGATGCTGAGATATTCGCGAAACACCGGAGCGCAGGTGTACGCGGTTGGGAACGAACGCGCTATTACCCTTTGCGAAGGGTTAACGCGTTCACCACCACATACTCCATGCGGATCCACTGTTTCTCTTGTCTGATTTGTGTTCACCAAATCAATTCAGCTGATGGGTGATTGTTGATAGCACTGGTAGGCAAAGAAATAGCTGAGAGACAGGCGAAACGAAGGATCTGCATGGTGTGGTGATGAACGCGTTAGTCTCTGGAAAGGGTCATAGCGTGTTCGATCACCACCGTAGACACCTGCGTTCCGCAGTTTTCCAAATATCTCAGCATCATCATGGTTGTACTTCACATAATACTCTGCCATGAAAAGTTGTAAGAGGCAGCAAATAAAAGGTTAAAACAGCAATATTAATAATTTTCGCCAGAACGTCAGCTTGTTCATAAATAAATAATAAGATAATTAACCCGTGTTTGCTCACCAAGAAAACAATGAAATATTCGATCAGTGCTGAGGTCAACAGAAAGTAGGTCGTAGGAACTACAAAATAAACAGTTTGTGAGAAATTTATCAGCATTGTGTGTAAGAATGGAATTGTGTAGAATATAGAATAATGTTCTTTATATGCCATTGAACCTTCGACCACATAGTGCAGTAAGAAATAAGCAGTAAAGAGTTCGGCGTTGGTCAACCCATTGCGTACACATCTTGCATTCGACACATTTAGGCTTTGCAAATTTGCTTGCATGCATGCTTAACCTATGCAGTGACTTCTGGTGGGCCTTAGTGTATTAAGTCAGTGCGTTTACACTTCCAGAGTTCTGTGCAAATTTGTGTTAAGAATGGAAGATTTGGTTTCAACGGCGCGCAGGACCGAAACAACGGATACGGGTACCGCTAAGAATTGCTGAGCGACTAGGAATAACAATTCCAAAATAATTGGAATCAACTTTAATGAAGGATTACAAAGTTAATAATGAAGGTGAATTTTAGCCAAGTTCATTGAACAAAGCAATTTTCATTGCTGACTACGACAGGATGGTAGGAATGTGCTCATGAACTAAAGAAGTTGGTCTGTTTGCTACTGACAATAAAAAAATACAGTGAAAACTACCAATTAGATACAAAACAAGCAAAGGCACCAATGCAGGATTCGGGTATTCGTTGAAAAGGCAGTGTCTTACACCTGATAATAGCATTAGCGATGTTTTGTACGATGGACTTGAGAAAATTTCCATCATAGAGTAAGAACATGTAAAGTGATGTTGTTCTACGAGGACATAAAAACACAGCAAAAGACACAAAAAGGGTTAAAAAAGGCTGCAAGAAAGTTAAACTAACGTCGCATCCGTCGTATTTATCTATGAACAGTCGTTTTCGCTTCCTCTAGCAAAAGATTTGCAAAAGGAAATATTGAGTCTCAATGTCTTCACTTTTACTTACTACATATTCCTTTTTCGTAGCTAGGTATGACGTGAAGTATAAAACAAGAATACTGATACATGAGCAAAAATCGGAACTTAACGTTAGGTGAACTTCGAATCCGCGATTACCTATACCGATGCTGACGTGCTATCCACCACACCAACCGAGACCATTCATTAGCGTTTCTTTCAAGCAAGTTTTTGAAAACGATAAAAAAAAGAAAAAAAAAGCGAACGAGGAAAGGAAAAGTAAGGGCCCGCTTGGTGTGGTGGATAGCACAGGAGCCTCCGGTAACGGCACCCGCGAGTTCAAAACCCAACCTAGGTTCCAAGTTCTACTCATATCTCAAAATTCATGTACCTATTCAGTCCAAATTTTATTCCTAAAGAGTGACTTCTTTAAGTACGTGCCTAAATCTGCCCCTGAGCATATTGGATGAGCTAGTAGAAAAATAGGATCAGCTGAATTCGGATGTGAGAACGTACAAAGCGGTTGTTACGAAAAATGATGATGAGAGGGAGATTTTTTCCATCCAATAAATTCTTAAGTCTAATAGCACTATAGTTTCAAAAATCAGAGTAATTTTATGAAATAGTGAAACCGGTTGAAGTGGTGCAAAAATGGGTCGGAAAAATTTATCTTTTTTTCGTAATCTTGCCATCAGCACTTGTGGTGTGGTGCAGTGGTCCGAGATGCCCTGTAATACATACATGTGATCAATCCCCGCGCTGGTGGCTCACCAAGCATTCTATCCCTCCGCGGTTGGCAAATTGATACCAGATTTGTCTGGGAGGATGGCAGCGCTGGCCCGATGAATAGGCTGGCCACCACGATGCATTGCAAAGGGTAGATATGCATTCATTCACCTCCAACGATGCTTAATGAAGTCGAATACATGAAGCATCTCTTAGGGATTAATCAACGCCGACAGCTTTATCCTTCATCGTTTAATTTTGCCATCGCCATCCTTAGAGGTGTTTGGGCTTTTGCCTAATTCAACAGTAACATGAGAGTCTATGGAAGTCTACTCCCACTGATGTATTAAGTGCTCATTGAGAGTAATTTCTGCTGGAATGTCTAGGTAGCCGTGCAAAGGTGTTCTCACTTCGTTTCCACAAGAAGTTTCTAGTCTTTGATAGTGAGAGACTTAGGGGAAAGAAAAAGAGAGGTGAAAGGGATGTGGAATTTTGAGGCTTGCAAGAATGATTCTTCCACAATGACTACGATTCCTGTGACATCAACAAATCTTGCCATCGACCGACTACTCCAGAACCATATAATAATCCGAAACATTGAAATCTGAAATATCATTTGGTTTGTGGTATTAATTGATATTTAAGAACCCTTCGGTTAAATCTTAACAGAAGATCTCGTGGATGTTCTGAGCAGCGAACGAAACGTACACAACGATGAGTTTCGAAGAAAATTCGCAATTAAAGTAAGGATACAGATCTCGTCGTTGATCAATCCCTGAGAGATACGCAATTCATTCGGCTTCTCCAAGCATCGTTTGAAGTTATTGAATGTATATTTGTCTCACACGATGACTCGCGGTGACATACTGATGTATCGAGTCAGTGTTGATATGCTCTTAAACAAGTTCGGTAACAATTTGCCGACCCCGGAGGGATGGAGGGCTCGCTGAGGACGGGATCAAACTCATGTGTATTGCAGGGTATCTCTAACCACTGCGCCACACATGCCCTCAACTCACAGGATTTCATAATCCAACAACAACATTCTCACAGATGCACGAAGAGCGTATCAATGAAGCGAAAGCATATAGTAAAAATTGTTTAGCTCGATTCTCTTTAGTTTTAAGAGAACTGGAGAAGAACAATGTGAGATTGAAAGTCGATGGCTGGTAACTACGCTGCAAATCTCGGCCGATTTTGATACCCTTTATAGAGGTGTCATTCCATGTGAAATGCATCTGCTTCTACTAGTCCTCTGACGTCCATCGAAATAAGTTTTGCTAATATTCAAGCAACGTGTTCGGGAGATTATAAAGGCTATAGAGCTGGAAAAGAGAACACGAATAAATAGGTTGGCGGGCTTATAAAAGCATCGTAGATAGAGTAGACGGTAACAAGCAGCTCAATGCCTTTCTATTCTTCTCGAATTCGCGTACGCTTTAGATTATTACATCATTAAGATGAAAATGTGGTCACTGTTATCGAACGCAACACAGGACTTGAAGAGTGTTCACCGTTAAGTGAGAAAACGAATTCGAAGCGGCGATCCACTTGATGATTTTATTATCAACTACCGTGCCATTTAGAACACGATGTGAAGACGAACTTAAGCGCGACACGTAATGAGTCTTTATGAGGACCAATGGATAAACACCATGGGTGAGTAGGTCCGTGGAATGTCAACTCATACCACTGACCAAGTAGTCAGAATTCGCGAAGTTTCTAGAAGAAAAATTTGACACACTTCATTACTCAGGTGAAACAGGACCTAGTGAGCAACTCTAACATTATACAGAGAAGAATAGTGGCATTTTCGACGACACGCTCTACTTAATCAACTATTAACTACAGCCTTAACTCTTTTATTTACTGCCTTTTTCTTCTTAATGGTAGGGTATGCTGCGAAATATAACTCGTATGAAATGCTGAGTTATTTGCAAAACTCCGGACCACAGGTGTATCCAATTCCGGGACCCGGATGGTGTAGTGGTGAAGTGCGCTGCTCCCCGGTAAGGACAACAGCGCGTGTTCGTTCCCCACCGCATACACCTGTGGTCCGGAGTTTTGCAAATAACTCAGCATTTCATACGGATTAACTACAGCATTAGAAATCCAGATAATGACAAGTAAAGGGCGCGTGTGGCGCAGTGGACGGAGGCGCCCTGCAACACATACGTGGAATCGATCTCTGCGCCCATGGTCCGCAAAGCATTTTATCCCTCCGGAGTCGGCAAATTGGTACCAGACCTCTTTGTGAGTATTGCAGCACTGGCTCGATACATCGGTAGGCCATCGCGAATCATTGTGAAGGGCAAATGTGCATTTAAATCACCTCCAAACGATGCTTAATGAAGTCTAGTGCATGACGCATGCCTCAGGGATTGATCAATGCCGAGAGCTTCATCCTTCATCCTTCATCCTTCATAGCGGTTTCTACAGTTTTCTAAATATGAATAGTTTAAGTGAGCACCCATAAATCAGATCAGAATGAGCAAAGTGGGCAAGGTGCGATTATTACTCTGAAAAGCAACAGAAATTGTACACTGGCCTGATAGTTGTTAAAAGAACAAGTTCAAGAATTTGTAGATGAAAGTCTCGTTTTCAAGACAGTCATGTTTTTAAAGAATTTTTCTGCCACGATAAGGCACCAGTGCGCTTATTATTAACAACTGATTCATCATAATAACTGAAAAGCAAGGAAAGGGAGAACACAGTGGCAATGATGTTACTTAATAAGCACCACGGCGTGGTTCGACCACACAAGTGGAGCCAACCTCACTACGTATTCGGAACAGGAAAACACATACAAGATGTACTCTTCTCTATAGTTGCGCAGATCAAGGAACGCACAGCATGGCCATACCAAAATTCCAATGAGAATCTACTCAACCAGAATTCGGCGACGTCCATAAAGAACAAAAATCCTTAAGCAGCATCGAGGCAGCCTGCATAAAAATCTGAACACCTTCGTGGGCAGTAGGTGAGAACAAGCGAATCTAATTAAGGAAGCTATGGAATCTACACAATATGTGATGTCAAGTTCTGTCAAAAAAGGTAAAATGAAAAGAAGGAATGTGAAGAACGATAAACAAAGCCATAAGATCTGTGATTGTTTGGCACTCTGGCGATCAATGACACCATTAGGGTGTCACAATGGCTCTGTGGGTTGTCCGGTATGACATTCGCAGCTTTCTTTTTTCAGTAGTTTATTTCAACACTTAGAATTATTATCCTGCACTTTTACTGCCAATCGATAGGTTACAGAACACAGATGTCGTGTTTGGCGTTGTTCGGGCAAAGCACTATTCTGCATTTAGAAATGTACAAAAACCGTTTTCCGAACAAGTTGACTAACCAAGAATTTGGAAGTCTATCGAATACCACTTCAATCTAGTTTGCAAGAGAACGGGTATAAAAAACTACTGGAATAGAGATTGATAAGTTGCAAAAGACTTAAAATAAGGTTGATGGTAATATGTTTGCATGATGGATCATAGTAGCATATAGTAAATACCACTCTAAACATTATTCATATCCAGAGAACGATAGAGCATAATATTTTCTACAACCCATCTATGTTCAAGAGCCGTGAACTTCTTTAATTATCGAAAAAATACTGTTTGTTTTCAAAAAGCCAGCAGGTCCATAAAGACAGCAAATTAGAAGACATCCAGCTCTCAACAAACCCAAGATTAGGCGTTGTCGAGAGTAATAATATTTCGAAACCGGCTTTCTCTAAACCTCGGTGTGACTAATCAATATGTATTCTTTCTTGATAAGAAACGTCGAAACAGCCGAAAATAAATATATTTATCAACCTCGTGCAAGCTTATCAAGAAAGAATACATGTTGTCGAGAGTGTTAGAAATTTTTACCGAATCGCAGATGGGGTAATGAAAGTTCTCAGGTAATTTTTATTCGGAAGAAAACGTAACTGACTTAAAACGGTAAGTTTCAGTGCGAGAGCTATAGATATGCAAAGTGTATAGCTGAGAGACAAGCGGAACGAAGGACCCGCATGGTGTAGTGGTGAACGCGTTACTCCTCGAAAAGGACAATAGTGCGTTCGTTCCCCACCGCAGACATCTGCGGTCAGAGTTTTCCAAATATCTCAGCACCACTGTGATTCTAAAGGGTATATTTTACCTATTACCTCTTTGGAAATTAAAATTAATAACATCGACAACTGTTCAATAAATAGACCCCTGTAAAATCAATAACTAGATAGCAATACCACTAAGAAAGCGTCGGGTTTTATAAAAATTCCAATTCCAAACGTTTTTCGAAGCAAACGAATTAAGTTCAACATTTTCGTGGGTTAGTAGTTTTTAGAAATCTTGTACAATTATATGTATAAAGAATAACTGTAGATAATAAAGGACTAAAACTCTCTACGTTTAGTCCCGTCCGAAGTCGGGTCTCTTGAAGTCCCGAAGGATGCGCCCGAATTCGAGTTTATCAAGCATCCTTAGAGCTGATTGAGTGCATATACCCTATACAATGACTCGCAGTGGCGTACCGATGTGTCAAATCAGTATTCTTACCCTCCCCTACAAGTTTCATACAAAATTTGCCGTCTCTGGGAGAATGGAAGGCTTGGTGAGCCTGGTGTGCGAGATCGAACAGATGACCACGTGTGCATTCAGGGAGAACTTTGATCAGTGCGCTACATGCGTCTTTACGCTAAGACAATATTCGGAAAACAACGAAACGAGACCTTAATAGTGAATATGGAACGCACCGTATTCCACTTGCACTATTGCTTCGTTCCTTGCGTTTGCTACGAATCTTCTTGTATATGCAAGAATCCGATCGGTCTTCCTAAGGGAAATCATATCTTCAGCTGTTTAAGAGTTTCGTCGATGATGATGATCTACATTAAATATACCTGCAGTGGAACTAAGGGAACAGGGAGCAGTGGCTGAGGTCTTACTAAAGTTCGCGGTATGAAGGCATCTCCTGAAATCTACCATTGTCCTAGTTCATACGCAGAACTTAGAAAGAGAGAGAAAAACACGATCGTGTTTCGTAATTGTCACAAGAACAACCATTTCCCCACTGATAAAACAGCTTCACTTTAATTCACGAATAAATAACGACTCAGGCAGATTGCCTGAGCGAAAAATTTCCAAATTTTTTGCTTCGCTTTTTTTTACTCGTATATTACCATTTTGTTCCACGTTAGTTATGATATGAACTTACGGGAACACAGATACTCATGCCTTCCCCTACAGTAGACTACTCCTCGTGGCTGCGAGGTATTTCTGGGCGTCGAAGTGTCATATAAAGGATAAAAAGCTCTCGGTGTTGATCAATCCCTGAGAGATGCGCCATGCAGTCGACATCATTAAGCATCGCTTGGAGGTGATTAAATGCAGATATTGCCTTTACAATGACTCGCGGTGGCCTGCCGATGTATCGAGCCAGTGTTGCTATCCTCTCAGACAAGTGTGGTACCAATTTGCCGATTCTGGAGGGATGAAGGGCTTGGCGTAGGAATCGACACCACGTGTGTGTTGCAGGGCGCCTCCGACCACTGCGCCTCGCACGCCGCTCATTCAGCCGACAGTCTCTCAAACGGAGAACAAGTTCAAAATTTCTATTCGGAAAAGAAAGTGAGTGCCAGCAATCACCGCCATGTTTGTATCAACCCGCTTGCAAGGTGACCTCTTTCTGATAGACAACCGACTATGATAAGGACCTGATAAAGGTTCCAGTCAACCATTTTTGGGACTCCATGAAACCACAAGGAGCTCATCGAAAATGAACCAGACCAGGTACAAGGCAAGCTGAGCAGTGAAGTCGTCTGACAGAAAGAAATATGAGAAACTCGACCACGTCCTCAAATGTCCACGCATAAGATGTCGATTTCACATCTCCACCTAATTCCCTCATTATATACTTTATTCACCACTTTCGTACGAAGACCCCATACCGCCGTAATCTGGAGATGAATACCTTTCAAATTTTGTATTGTCTCGTTCAAAAAGAAAAAGGGAAGTAGTTACGAAGATCTTATGAACTACACCTTGTAGATAAACGATGCAGGTTTAGGAACACATGAACGGTCGCTCTCCGAAGAAGTTAAAAGTTGTATCGAGAAAGCAACAGTACCTTAATCAAAAACATCCCGAAATGTAGAACTGAAAGCGGAAAAATTGGCTGCAACTTTTCTTTTCTCCAAAATGCCCGTATCAGACAACGAAAACTCCACCGCCACCGAATGAAAACCGCCCTAGATAATACGCTATGATAGAAAGCACAAATACAGGCCGAATTCCAGGACCAGAGCAGCATTACAGCCAACCTTTTCCGACCTGAAATCCATAAACTGGACGTGTCCTTCGCAACTCATTTGACGCTTTACCTCCAAAAAGAAAATGGATCCAGACCGATGGAAGACCAATTCCATATTTACATGGCTAAGAAAGAAGACTGGGGAGATTTTCGTAAATATCGCTCTATTTGTTTCTTGAGAGAAGTCTTTAAATTAGTAACGTAAATTATCCTGTCCCGTGTATCGAAAATTTTGAAAGAGTCACATTCAGTAGGGAAAGCAAAATTCCGACAAGTATTATGTTCATATGGAAGTGCCATCTAGGATTACAGAAGTCTGATGGGAATACCAACTGTCCAATATGCTAACGTTCATAAACTTCAAGAAAGCGTTTAACGTTGTCGAAACTAGTGGAACTCTATCAGCAGCCGTCGGACAAGGAGTGGGCGCGTCTTGTATAGAAACTATAGCTGACCGCTATCGTAACTGCTACACAAAAATACGGCTGCGGCCGGTATTTATAGTCTCTATTGAGCTCTTGCCATTCACACAACGAGAGTGGTCCGACGAGGCAATATTATTTCACCAAAGCTGACTCCGGTTGCAAGGCAATTTATAATGAAATAACTACTTCCTTTAGGTGAGGACACTGGCATCCTACTGAAGATACTGAAGAGTACTTGTAAAGCACGGCGATACTTGCTCAAAAAGGTCAAAAAGAAGAACAAAAATAGAACTGCGCAGACATCACTAGGGAAAAATCCATGTGAAGGTGAACATATCGAACCGGGCGATTCTATGATAAAACATACCGCTTACTCGCGTGGTGCTCCATGAATGTAAAACGACATGAAGAAGGAATTCTACACAGCAACTGGAGAAAAGAGTTGTAGGCCTATCAAAAACCCATCTGCAACTCCGTGCCCTATTTCTCGACTCATATCGGTCCTCCAAGTACCATAGTGCGCAACAGAGTAGTGGGTTTACAGTTCAACAGTGTTGGAAATTATGCCTACCATCCACGTCCTTTAAACGATGTCGTCTCGAAAACCATTGCTATATGGTGAATGAGTAGCCGAAATTATCATAAGCCATCCTATCTTCGACATTAGAGAGGGTACGTATAGAAAGCGAACCCTAAATACGCCGACAGTACGTTTGGAAGGAATTACTCTAATTGTACGAGAACACCACTGGAGTGGACTTCAGCAGAATGTGAGTGACCGCCAAAATGACCACTCACAAGACATGCAAACGTGTTTGTGACTCCCATAAACCAGTTGCAGTCACAGCTGGAATAGACTTATGTATCATGGATTGGGCACCGCAGTGGCCACTATGCTCGGCGCAGACCTGCAGCATAGATTCCATTAGAAACATAAGAATAGAAAAAGTGCACCACTGCTGCAGAAGATGAGCCATTTCAATATTCAAGTGTGGTATCCAAGATCTATTTGTAACATCACATTAATTCAAAAAAGCTGAAAGCATTTTAAACATCGCTTTATAATTCTTCCTTTTCTAGATTATATCTTCGGCGTCCTTCCAACGGTTTACCACCTCATCATGGCTAGGAGGTGTTCCTGGGTGTCGGACTGCGATGTACAGTGGAGGGATTCGTCCTCCCAGTAGGGTGTTCTAGGCGGAGAAGCAATACGGCGTTTCCATCAGGAACCCTAGCTAAGAGTAAACCACTACTAAGATCCACCACCGTCCTCGTATAAAAGTCGCATGGGGGCAAATCTCTCTCTGATCCACAAAGGCTGCGGCTGCCTATCGTGGTGACGACCTAGTGCAGGCTTTGGCCAGGCTGTCCTCGGGATTCCAGAAAACCACAATGGCTTAGCCAGCAAATGCCCGAAAAATGGTGATTATGCTCGGGCCCGCACAACTAGTGAGGATGGCCCGTTCAAGTATCAAGTATCTTCGGCGTATTCTCAGTGAATGTGACTTTCTTCCTATTTTCAGATATACAAATTCAAAAAAGAATTGGCAAGGACTAAATAAGTTTTCTGTAGAACACTGACTGTCCTCGAACTTTTCGCTATCCAAAGGAATCAAATCGTTGGTCATATAATTGTTTGTCGCTTTATCGGTATCAGTGAAGACTAAGAGCTCAGACTATCATTTTATCGCAACGAAATCGCTGTATTTAATACAAAAAGAATAAAATAAAAATAGAAGAAGCTTTACTACGTCATTAAATATGGTTAGGGAAAAAAAAGTTGCTAATTGAATTCAGCCTCACCCTCCTTGTTTTTTTCCCTTAGAAACATATGGTTTGTGGTTGTCGTAAATGCTATAATTATTCTTAATACTCTTTATGTTGTACAAAGCACTTCAGCAATATATTGAAATCACGTAGGCACACGCTTTATAGAATTGTTCCAAATAGACTGAAAGACTACCTGAAAAAATGTTCCTACGATGATTACGGTGGAGCTTGCCTGATTCATCAATAAAATCCTGCTCAATGATTTTACAAGAATTCGAAAAGAACGGAACGTAAAGTGGCAGTAATATGAGACTCTAACCGATGTACTGCATGATAACCACTTGCTGTTTAAAAAAGAACTCTACAAAAGCAATAGGGCGATTACCGGTGAAATGGTATGATCGTGGACGTGTATATGGTGAGAAAGCCGACGTCTCAGACGCTTCCAGACCAACGCGCATTCTGAAATGGAAGCTCGTATGGTACTCGAATACTCTGAATTAATTTTTCGAGACAAATCGGAAGATTAAATGACTGTGAACAATCGACTCGGACCAGTTCGACCCTGAAAAAGGCAAAGGCACTGAAATGTTAGCTGAATAAGGTTTTTTTGAACAGCCTTGTGTTAGCTTGTTAATGAAAGAATGTACTCGGAACGCATAGTTTAATCTCATGAGCAAATGATCGTAATCTTTGTAAATATCAGCAAAAGTTTTGGCAAACCAGAACAGTGTCGCATTTCCGAATACGGAACTAAACAAACCTACATAAATCCAATCGACAAGAGCTCCTGTTCATTCAAATATCGATAGACATCAAACCAGTTGCGATAATACTAGGACTAATAGGGCGTGAAAGATAAAGTTGTTGGGCATTGATCCATTATCTCTCTCATGCATCATGCATTCAATTCCACTAAGCATCTTAATAATGTTTGAATGCATACTTGGCTTCTACAACGAGTTATGAGCTTTATCGATATATCAAGCTAGTGCTTCTATCCTCCTGGAAAACTCTGCTACCATCTTGCCTAGCTCGGTGAGATGGAAGACTTGGTGTGCTCAGCCCGCAGGATCGAACCAACGGATGCGTATGTCCTAAGTAACAGGACCTCTAACTGTGGCGCTGAAGCCCCTTCGCCACTACTATTCATTGTCACGTGATGTACGTAAAAGGCGAAAATACAAAGCAGTTGACGGATGCGTATCAACATAAAGCGCTATGACCAGTAGAAATGCAAGGTTTCGTATACCTCTTGTTTTTATTCATTCGTTAGTTTCCAAAGGAATAAATAGCGCAAAATATTTTAAGCCGTCCCACCCAATGTAGCGACCTTTCATGACTTCGCCCGCAAAAATTAGAAACGCAACTTTTCAAGATTCCTACAAAAATACCTTGAAGCAATTGGTTTTTTGGTTCGGTTTCCCAATACTTTACAATGCCACGCTCGGTGTTGAAAGAGCTTTATCTCCACTGTAAGGCTAGAAAAGTAGAGAAGTTTAAGATTTCTACCAGGGAATCTGAGTAACACATTCAAATCATTGCTAGAACAAGTTTGACAATGTCTTTTCGTTTTCATGAACCACAGTAGTGACGCACACTTATTTATTTATGTGATCTTATAAACTGATCTTCTTAAGCTGATTCGAGGTTGGTACAGATCTTCGTTGTCGTTGTCGTTGTTTTTGATGTTATTGATCGATGGCTAACGTTTCGGCGACTTCGCCTTCCTCAGAGCCT
>UYYA01004576.1:0-49996 GCA_900624975.1 Angiostrongylus costaricensis | reverse complement strand
AGCCATCGATCAATAACATCAAAAACAACGACAACGACAACGACAACGAAGACCTGTACCAACCTCGCGTAAGCTTAAGAAGATCAGTTTATAAGATCACATAAATAAATATATCAACTATCTATGCCGAGGTTTATAGAAAGTCGGTCTTTCGAGTTATTAAGTGACGCATACTTAGTTTTATTTTTTTTAGGAAGTGCCTTAATATTAGCAGGTCGAATGTTCTAACACAGAATAGAAGTTGGACTCACGATGATGCAGCATTTTGTGAAAAAAAAAACAAAGGCTCTTGAAGGAAACATGGATCTGATCGAAATAAAAGACCAACACAGAGGATAGTTAGTGTTCGCTTCTCTATAGAAAACTCGATACCGATTCAAAAACCTCGAAAACTGGAGTAATTCGTGGATCTAAACTGATGATGACCTTTTACAGTAGAAACAGCGATCTTATTCTTGAATTAGCTTTTAGTCTTTGTTTAGCCTTATCCTTCATATATGAATCGCTATGTAACTTTGTGACCATCAGTCTTGAGACCCCTCACAAGAGGAAACTCCGCCCGAATGTTAAATTTTCTTAGATCGATGCAATCAGTTTGGAAGAAATCAGAAAAATGTAAGGCCTACGAATCATTAAGAGGTGTGGGAAGAAACGAAAGAGCTCGTAATTTTAACGAATGCAGAAAATTATGATTGATGATAGCCGAATTATAAAGCATTCATGAAGAAGAAGGAAAAGAAATAGTTAACGAGATTAGGACGAAAGAACCATGAGAATAGCATGTGATGAAAACCGGTTTGCATGAGTGTAAACCTAATGGTAATGCCGATAAAGCAGCTGAATTAAACCATGTGCATTCTTAATATTCTTCCCAAAATTTCTTACAATTAAGCCAAAAGGATTTCCAAGCGATCTCTCAACTTCCTACAGCTCATGAAACCTTTCCATTTCATGTACTGTATCAATGGTATGAGCCATAGCACGTTTTCCTTGTTTGCGCTGAATATTTACTTGCTTGATTGATGATGGTGCCTATAGGTCAATAACACGGCTGAGAGACAGGTGAACGAAGGGCTCGCATGGCTTGGTGGTGAACGCGTTAACTCCCGGAAATGGTAGTAGCGTGTTTGGTTCCCACTTCAGACACCAGCGGTACGGAATCCAGATATCTCAGATATATTTACTTGCCGAATTTTACCACACCTCGAATACATTACATAAAGGTGTCATACATATTCCTTCTTCAGATCCTAAAGATGATCGTATTATTCACATAACCTCAACAGTGAACACTTAAAATCTAAATTTTAACTTCACTGCAAGCAATCTCCCGAAGTATTTTCATTTCTTTAGCCCACATTCGTAGGATGAGGGTTGTGCATGTCTGAGCGTAGAAGATTATTCTGAAAACCTATAAAATAATCATTCTAAGACTGAAAGATCCTGTCTGTCTCTCTTTTATAAGTGATGAAAGCCCTACAGGAGACTGTTACTTGTAAATGCACGCTTAAGGGCAAACTTTGATAGCTGTTGAATTACCACCTATTACCTTTCAAGGACAATTAATCAGAAACAGCATCCACGACCGCAAATGCACAACGTGAAGTTACACACGATTTACCCCAACAGCAAAGAAGAGATTGCATTGGTTCATTTCAGGGATATCTGGCCTTTCTAAGGCTAACTGAGTCGAAATTTAGGCTTCCGTATAACAAATTCCATATTAACAGCCCTGCATCAGGTAACTAAGAACAAAATAAGCTGAACGGTAAAGAAGAATTCAGCGTTCATTAATCCCTGAAAGGTGCGCCATGCGTTCGAATTAACCATCGTTAAAGGTCATTGAATGGATACCTGGGCTCTACAATAAATTTTGGTGGCTACCGACCAGTGTTTTTGTCCTCTCAAACAAGTCTCCCACCAGTTTGCCGAGCCTGGAAGGTTGGAAAGCTTGACGAGCCGGGGACGGGATCAAACCAACGAACACGTGTGTATTGCAAGGCACCTCTAACCGCTGTGCCGAATTCACAATTACATAGTTATCGAACAGTAATTTGAAAAACTTTTATATAATGCTGAGATATTTGCAAAACTCCGGACCGCAGGTGTATGCGGTGGGAAACGAACCTGCAGTGTTGTCCTTACCGGGTAGCAGCGCACTTCACCACCACACCATCTGGGTCCTTCGTTTCGCCTGTCTCTCAGCTAGTTCTGTCGAAAGAAAAGGGCAGTAAATAAAAGGGTTAAGAATGTGATTATAACTAAGCCTCAGCTTAACTGGGTTCAACGCCGATTTGGGCTCCTCAGATCAATCCCGTTGACGGGTGATTGCTGATGGCAAAAAGTGCGCTGCTCCCCGGTAAGGACAACAGCGCGGGTTCGTTCCCCACCGCATACACCTGCGCTCCGGAGTTTTGCAAATATCTCAGCATTATATACGAGTTATATTTCGCAACATACCCTGCCATTAAAAAGAAAAAGGCAGTAAATGAAAGGGTTAAGATTGAAGAACTTTACTACACAAATTTTGGCACTTTTATATGCCCTTTTGTTTCTTGTTGCTTGTTTTGTTTTTTTTTGTTTTTTCTTCTTGCTTACTTTTTTGTCATGTTCCTACACTCTCCTCCAACCCACGTGGGAACGCTTTACATGGGCTATCTACAAGATTGCAGACAGAATTGACTTGATCAATATTCTTCGACATTCATAAAGATGAAGGAATCCTCGAGCAGCAGCTGAAACAGCTCGCGAAATGTTCCAAGCCATTGTGGACGACGAGTGTGAGAAAAACGAATCGAAGGGGAGAAGTGCTGGGATCCGCACAGTAGATGTGATGACGGGTCATGCAAAATAAATAAATAAAATAAATAAAACTTATATTTTGCCGTGGTACTCTAAAACGGAGCACAATCACTAACTCTGTGTCAACAGGACCGTAAAGGAAATCAAAACCGTATCGTCGAAGTTTTTGCACTAACACGTCTGTTTCATAGCAACCTCTATTTAAGAGTGACGACGGACGTCACTTCAAATGCATTCCATTCAACACGAAAACTGACCGTATCCTAGGAATTCTACGTCATAACCAAATCGATATTGCCAAAGTTCCATAATGTTTTTCAGGACATTAGCTCATTGGTTTTTAGCAATATGAAGCAAAATCAATAGCAGAAAAAAATAAACCGCTGTTGGCTGGAACGTTGTTCTCGGAAGAGTTCAGGAAAGAAGAAGTGTCGGTCATGGAGTATTTAATGGAAGACGAAATTATTCCATAAAGTGATGGTCCACTTCATTGGATCTGACTCGATGCGGTAACGATGGTCCATCCAGTCGGATCTATCCGGCTCTGAAGAAGACGAAGGCATCGAAAGGTTAGCCGGACAAGTCTTTTTTATCAACCTCGTGCTAGGTTAATAATTGAAAAAGGTATTAACTACCCCATAAAGGTCGGTCAATTTTTACTGGATCGTACGTTCTGCCGGAGATGGAGACCTTTAATAGATATTATACATTTCGAACATCACCAGATGCCAGATATATAATATCATAATACTGACTTTCATTTAGCCTCGACATGCATAATCAGCACCTTTTTGTGTGATAAGTCCTGTATATACTATAATTATTAATATACTGAATAGAATCGATAGAACTAGCTGAGAGACAGGCAAAACGAAGGACCCGGACGTTCGTTCTCCACCGCATACACCTGCTGTCCGGAGTTTTGCAAATATCTCAGCATTACCTTAACCCTTTTATTTACTGCCTTTTTCTTCTTAATGGCAGGGTATGTTGCGAAATAAACACCATCCGGGTCTGGTGTAGTGGTGAAGTGCGCTGCTCCCCGGTAAGGACAACAGCGCGTGTTCGTTCCCCACTGTATACACCTGTGGTCCGGAGTTTTGCAAATATCTCAGCATTTCATACGAGTTATATTTCGCAACATACCCTGCTATTAAAAAAGAGTAAGGCAGTAAATAAAATGGTTAGGATTATTAATATATTATTATAATGTTAAAATATCACATGATAGTAATACCAACATATTCGCACTCCTAGTGCTCTAATTCTTCATGGCAGCTGAAAGTTGTTCCTGGATTCAAACTGCAATGTACAACGCAGTGGCTTACTACCAGTAGAGCAGAGAGACCCATGCTTCTAGAAACTGAGGTAAGAGTTTGCATGTGCCATGGCGGATTCCGGCGAACCACATCTGCCCACTTTCCTCCGAAAGAAAATGAAAATAAAAGTTGTTGTATAGGACTGCTTATTCATTATGTCATACTTTACCCTAAGTGAACAAAATAACAAAGCACACTGAAAAGCTCAGGTGACAGGGATTTATCAGAACTTTACTGGTGCTCTCCAGTTCATTCATGATTAACAGAATCACAGGAGATACACATGATAACGTTGGATGCTCATAACAATGCTTTTACCAAAGCGAACTGTTTTTCTTAGAATCTATCAGATTACGAAAAACATGAAAACGGAAGATATTAGAGGTGTTCCGCCAAAGGAATAATCAGTTGGTAAAAATAGGGTGAAGCAGAAGTTTAGTGAAAGTTGCTAAACTCCATGGAAATCTTAGAAAACGTTGACATAAAAAATTTGGCAGATAACATCGATACCAAGCCGGTTCTACTAAGCTAACGAAATGAAGATGATTAGATTAGATAGTGAATCGTGCGAACTTTGAACAACCAATAAAGAGAAGATGAAAAAGTAGAAGGGTAAACACTACTTATACTGATTGTTTATGTTGTCTATAAGATACTTCGATCACCACATCGACAACAACGCTCAACTTACCGTCGAGCACTGAGTTACATGTGGATCATACGGCCTGGTGTGGACCACAACTGATCATACATTTTTGTAATCTTCGCTGTGCAGTCAGATTTTTCTATCCAATTTCACCAATCTCAACGTCTTATTAAAATTCTTCTGCGCATTACCTACTTTTTTCTTCCTATTTTTTTGGTGCACTCCCCCAACGGTTTACCGTCTCATCGTGGCAGGAAGGTGTTCCTGGGTGTCGGGCTGCGATGTACTGCAGGGGAATTCGTCGTCTCTGCAGAATCTCCCAATCTAAGAAGGAGTCCGGCGTTTCTATCAGGAAGCCTAGACAAGAGTAAACGAATACTCTGATCTACCACTATCCTGGTATCAAACTTGCCGCATGGTGGCAAATCTCATCCCACAAGAACTGAGGCAGTCTGTGGTGGTGAAGACCAGGTGCAGACTTCAACCAGGATGACCTTGGGATGCCAGTAAACCACAATGGCTAAAGCAGTAAATCTCCAAAAAAATGGAGATTATGCTCAGACCCGCACAAGCAGTGAGGTCAGGCTGTCCAAATGCCCAAGTAAATATTTTTTAGAACACTTTTTTCCTCAGTTGTAGCGATGGAAAACTTACCACTATAAAGTCGCTTTGTCACTGGATTTGCTAATCAGTTTCGCAGCCCATGCGAAAAATATCTCGGTATTCTTAAGAAACTTTCGCACTCTCCATTCCACACTGCAATTATCATTCATCTTGGTTATTGAGAAAAACGAGTCAATCGACGGTCAAAAATGACCTTCACACCTCTGAACTACTTTGACAGGATAAGAGCTGAACTTTAGTTTAATCCTCATCAAAGTGAACACTAAGAACTAACGACAATGAGGGCAATGATATCTAAATCCCATCAAACAAACTGAAGAAAATGAATCGGAGAATGAAAATGAAGATGTGACAACGAGATCTGCGATAACTGCGGTGTCGCACGACCACTGAATCTTCGGTAACATTCAATTGCTTTTGCAGGAATGAACAAACAAAAGCAATGGGTTTTTATGAGCTAGTTATGGTTGATAATATCAATTGAGATCTGATTGTGACAGAGATGTACAGGTGTCGATAAGACAAAACTCTATCGCGGAGATCGACATTTAGCGGAGAAGTTATGAAATCCAGCAATCTCCCAATTCATACTGGAATTGTTGGATTTACCACATTTGCATTAGTTCAGCAGAGAAAAACGACCCTTTTGACCAGATGATATATTATGAGCTTGGCCTAGAAAACTGTTAGCGCATTTCTATCCTGTGAATAAAGCGAACTGTAATGGATAAAGCAAATTGTAAAAGAGAAATCCAGCAAAGGATACTGTGAAAAGAAAAACCAACAGAATAGAAAGGCGCTGCAAATATATCGGCTCCATGAATCTCTCGCTCCGTTTTGGCTGGCAAACACAACCAACGAGTACATCCCAGATATGAAGAACAATTATTGGATTCCGTTATTTAGAAAGTGAGAGACAGAAATAGCTGAGAGACAGGCGAAACGAAGGACCGCATGGTGTGGTGGTGAACACGTTAGTCCCCGGAAAGGACAATAGCGCGTTCGTTCCCCACCATAGACACCTGCGGTCCAGAGTTTTGCAAATATCTCAGCAACGTTGTGGTTGTATTTCGCTTAGTACCCTGCCGCGAAATTATAGTAGGCAGAAAATAAAAATGTATAATATTCCGTTATTTAGATTATGTAGTGGAAGATATACAACATAGTGCACGCCGGTTGGAATATATACAGAGGTGGTAATCTGTCGGCACTGTAGTGACCATGGATACGGTTGACTTACTAGAAGAATAAAAACAGCTGTATATCAATAAACAGCATAGGAGCTTCTCGTTGGCTGAGGGCTGGTTTGAGAAGAAAGGGTATTTGATCGGCATTTGAATAAAAAGACATTTTCGAATTAGGTCATTCAACGGAAGCCGGAGACGGGATAATCGAAATCGCAGCGCTGCTGTGCTTGATGAATACATGGTAAAAGATCTAATATAAGAATATGGAGGAATGGACACATGATATGGGTGTATCAACATTTTTGCCCTTAGAAAGGCCGATGGAGATTCGAAAAAGTGAAGATGTCGTGTTGCTTGTGATGAGTAATTGTCAAGATATCACGACTGTAGATCTGCACTATTATGTACGTACAAGGTGCGGCCAATGTAAGAAGCATTTCTGTTCCAAATGTATCAGTGATAACCACGAAGCCGGCGAAATGTAAAGCTTGTGAACGAGAACTCTGATTGTAAAAAAGTTGCTTCAGGTCAAAAGGAAAGTGTTTAAAACTTTAGCGAAAGGTTACGAGACTTAGAGTCCAAAAGCTAAACAGATCATAGTGTCTTTTTAAGTAAGGATACGATCTACCTTGCACTGTATGTGAACAGCGCAGAGGAAAATCGCGACGGTACAAATAGAGAGGAAAAAACTCGTCTGTAAAACTGTCTTTTGTAAGTTGCTATTCCCATGAATTGACCTTTATCGAACCATTTTGAATACCAAATTTGTAGTGGAGTAACTATCGATGAGGTTCAAAACGGATCATAGTAAATGTTCCTGAAGCATGAGAAACAACCGAGAAGAAAAGGAATCATATATGGCTCATGCAGTCCAATCTGGACCAAATTTTTGTAAACAATGATAGCAATGTTATTTCTGCTCATGGTAATGAAAAAACAAAAAACTCACTATTTCTGACCATATTACAGCTATCCTGTCACTGCACAGTGTTGTAGTATTATATTATCCATGTCACATTTAAAAATATATCACAAGGTTACAAAACCCGGTAAAATACAAGACAAAGAGACGTCAAAAACGATTAGACACCATTTTCTACTACACGTACGGATCGAAATCAGATCAATCACAAATGGAACCGTTGATCAAAGCACAGTACAGTGTTTGTTGATTCTACTGACACTTGTCTGGGATATAGGGTGTTTCGTATAATGGTTGCTACTACAGCTTAGTTAGGGCGCTTGTGGGGCAGTGGTCGCAGGCACCCTGCATCACATACGTGGAGTCGATCCCCCTGCCCATGGCCTACCAAGCCCTCCATCCTCCGGGGTCGGTAAATTGCCTTGTCAGCCTTGTCTGGGAGGATAGCAGCAGTGGCTCCATACATCGGTAGGCCACCGCGAGTCATTGTAAAGGCCAGATATGCATTCAATCACCTCCAAGCGGTGCTTAATTATGTCGAGTGCATGGCACATCTCTTAGGGATTGATCAACGCCAAGAGCTTTATTTATTGACAGTTGTGACACGGTTTCTAGGTTGGCTGATGAAATCTCTGAGTACATAATGACGGCTCTAACAACCGAAGATATCGACAGCTCGAATGAATGCTGAATAAATAGGCCAACTAGATCGCGAAATTCCTTCACGATATTAACAATAGGGAAAATAAGGGAAACAGAGAGTTAGAAAAAATAGCCTTTCAGTTAGTTTAACAGTAACTTATCAGCATTAACGCTAATTAATGAACATAATAAAACGACATCATATGTTTGACAGTGTGAAGAATAAAAAAAAACATTTCAGTTGCTCAAAACTTGTTTAAAAGTTCAAAATTGAATAAGTCAGTCAGTCATGACCTGTTCATAAATCTGCTAAATTTACTACACCAACTTTTCCAAGGATTCTCCTCAGAATGACTGACTTCTACCACAATAATAGCAAACGCCTTAGTTTTACCAAAGGCTGACAGGTCGCCAGCGCACGCCATCATCAGCTCTTGTGGGTCGGGAGCTATTTTTCACTTCGTGACATGCACTTTTTCTCTTCTTAGATGTCTTACATCTCCGGCATTGGGTTTCTCCTTGCCGAACTGCCGAATAGAAACGAACTTTTTAGTTACAGCCGTGTAGATTGGTAATAGACCGTGTGGTGTGCACAGCAGTTAGTCACCCACGAACACCCAACGAGCAAAATTTCGGGCAAACACAACTTCTCCTAGGCTGGCAGAATTCCTGTTCACTGTAGGCCATTCAATTCCCGTGGATATTAAGTTTAGTAACTATCGACGAATTTCAACCCAGTTATAGCAGTAAGTATTAATTGGATAGTCTGAGAACGATCTTCTTCTAAAGGAGGTCTAAGATAAAATTTACAAAAACTCTTTCAATTACTAACAGATTCTACAAGTAACAAAAGCATAAAAGGTTAACATAGAGCTGTCGTAGAGATGTTAAAGTTCGATGGAAACTCGATTAGTTTCCCAGA
Organism: Angiostrongylus costaricensis; assembly: GCA_900624975.1. Classification (NCBI taxonomy): domain Eukaryota; kingdom Metazoa; phylum Nematoda; class Chromadorea; order Rhabditida; family Metastrongylidae; genus Angiostrongylus; species Angiostrongylus costaricensis. The sequence continues at coordinate 40,932 of UYYA01004576.1, read as the reverse complement.
TCGGCTGAAACTCTGTTGGTGAAGACGATTTGTTGATATGGTGCTTTTTTTTCGGTTTAATAAAAACTAACGACAAATTAGGGCGGGGATAGCGCAATTGTTGCTGGTGCCGCCAATCATTAAGCAAAGGCGCTAGTTCGGTCCTGTTTCAACCCTCTCCTCCAATCGACGTAGGAACGCCTTAATTTGGCTATCTCCAAAATTTTAAGAAGATTATGCATAATCATAGTGATGCTGAGATATTGCCGCAGGTGTTTGCGGTGTGGAGCGAACGCGTTATTACCCTCTACGGTGGTTCGGAGGTAACGCGTTCACCACCACACTATGCGGGTTCTAGTCCTCCGCAAAGGGTAGTAACGTGCTCGATCCCCACCTCAACACCTACGATTCGGAGTTTTGCAAATATCTCGACATCCTTATGATTTTTTTTTTGAGTTTGCCTTGTGATGTGATCGTGATTTATACCACAGCTTCAGCTGAACTGGGTTCAATGCCGATTTGTGTTCCCTAGATCAATCCCGTTGACTGGTGATTGCTAATAGCAGCTATAGGTCAATAACACGGCTGAGCGAAAGGCGAAATTATAGACTCACATGGTGTGGTGGTGAACGCATTATCCTCTGGAAAAGGTAATAGTGAGTTCGTTCTCCAACACGGGCGGTCCGGAGTTTTGCAAATATTTCAGCATCATTATGGTTATATTCCACATAATACCTTCCCATTAAAAAAAAAAGAGTAGGCAGCAAATAAAAATTAACGACACTGCAAGGAGAATTGATTCGACCGTCATTCTACGACATTCATAAAGAGGACGAAATCCTCAAGTAGCGCTGAAATAACGCGCGAAATGCTCGATAACCACTGTGGATGTTGGGGGCAAGGAAACGAATAGAATGCGAGAGGTGCCGGGATCCATACAATAGATGTGATAATGGGTCGTGCAAAGTAAAAAAAAATAGAAAAAACCACGTATTGTTGAGGAATAAACAACACTGTCAGATATGGCACCGAGCGATAGAACCATCTGAGAGACAGGCGAAACGGAGGACCCGCATGATTCGGTGGTGAACGCTTTAGCCCCCGAAAATGGTAATAGCGAGTTCACTCTTCACCCAAGACACTTGTGGTCAGGAGTTTTGCAAATATCTCAGCAACACTGTGGTTGTAAGTCGCATAATACCCTGCCGTGAAATTTGTAGTAGGGAGCAAATAAAAAGTTATCACTGTGAGCTATTTCAAACGATGTAACAACTGCTTATTTGGTTTATGAACATCTTGCATTCCCCGTCTGCTTCACAACATCTATGGAATGGGCTTTAGAGGTTGGCCAAAAACATCTTGAATCATAAGCATAAACGGTCGCTTCCAAATCGAAAAAATTCTTTAAAATAAGAAATGAAATCAACCAAGAAGGAAAGCAAGTAATCAAACTGAGACCACAGTTGGCCATGGTTCATGTTCAACCCATGTTGCAATCGAATATACCGAACATTGCAACTAGAAAATAAGCGTCGAAGATTGGAGAAGAATATTAGGAAGTGATGGTGATAGATGATAACATATAGTAGCATAGATTTCCATATTTCATTGAAGAGAGATGAAGCAATAAGTGACGTTGATGAAAAGCAGAAAAACAATTAAATTTCACTAAAGTTTCACGCAATTTTAGTAACTTCTAAAGCTTTGATGGAAAGATATTGAGAAAGTACACTCGGTTTTACAATCTCCATTACATCAACTCGTTCTAAGGCACAAAGCGGGCGCATAGCACAGTGGTAGTTATGTCCATCATCACGAGCATAATGCTATTTCGACTTCGCTCCGGGCCAACCAAGTCCGTCATCTCTTCGTGGTCGAAGAATTGGTACCGGAGTTACTTGGGAAAAAAATCACTCTCCACAACCCAATTGAGAACTCTCCAGGTCAGCTCTCTTTGAAGTTGCTAGAGCAGCTTTCTACGGCATTCAAGATGAAATGGAAATCCTCAAGCAGCAACCGAAGCCACACGTTGGAAGAACTTCATGGACAATGAATGCGAGGAAGCGAATCGAATGTGAGAAGTGCTGGGAACCGCACAGTAGACGTGAAGACGGATCAAATAGAATAGAATAGAATTGGGAGAAAAATCATTTATGCCTACATTTGCCATTGCTGAATTAGTACAAATTTCTCCTAATTGTGATAAAAATTTAAGCTTTCCGTAAGTTATAAATTCTCTAAACGCAGCAGATGGGTATATGAAGTTTACCAGGAGTTCCTTATCGAATTCTAGAAAGTGGCAATCGAGTAGTCGGAGAGGAAGAGTTTCATATCTCAGTTCATTCAACTTTCGCCGTCTTGGTTATGGTAGGATTGGTCGAGCTGTTATCTTGCAGCACAATTGGTCCAGTTTTTTGACAAACAACTTGGAACAATGGTTAAACTCAGCCAACTCTTCACCATTCGCCTGTCATTTTCTCGAGCTTAACAGTCCTTGGTGTGTCGTATCATCACGATAGAAATCTCTGCCATAGAACATACATGGTGTAGATCAAGTCGAAAACAAAATTTTCTCAAAAACAAAAGAACAATTAGTAAGAGCCTGAAATCATGAAGCCAACATTATTTTCTCAATCACCTAGCAGTATATGTGGCTGTCATATAGATAGAAACACTATTTAAGGAGTAAAAAAGCTCTCGGCGTTGATCTCTCCATGAGGGATGCGCCATGCATTCGACTTCATCAGGTATCGTTGGAGGTGATCGAAGGCCTTTACAATGACTTGCGGTGGCTTACCGACCCAATGCTGCTATGCTCCCAGACAAGTCTGTCCCAATACGCCGAGCCCGGAGGGATGGAAGGCTTGGTGGGCCATGGGCACGGGAATCGATTCCAAGTGTGTGTTGCAGGGCGCCTCCGACCACTGCGACCACACGCGTCCCTTGTGGCTGTCATACAGATAGACATAGTATTATATCGTAAAAACTTCGCCGATGGAGAGCGACGCTACAAAACGAACGGTTTGGCCGAAACAAAATCCCGTTTATGTTGCCTTTTATAAGGGATGAAGTAAGCGTAGCTATAAAACGATGCTTAAGAAGGCCAAGTCTAGAGGAATCGGTAGCGATAGTCGAAATACCACCGGCTACTCTACGTCGTCAATTAGTTCGTAACCGCCTGTATGACCGTCTGTGTGAAACAACAAATTGCGTAATTTGCCCCTACGGCAGGGACGGTGATTGCATGAGTTCAGATACGATATACCTGATCTCCTGCAATAATTGCGGAGATGAATATATTGGTGAAATGGGCAGGCCTTTGTGTATCCGTATAAAAGAACACCTAAATGGCAAACGAAAACTAAGACAAAGTACCCCACTAGGCACGCATAGGAGACAAAAGCATGAACACTGACGCGCAAACTTCTTGGGGTTTTTGGATAAATGCCAAAAACCCCTCAATGATTTGTAGGGATGAATGCCTAGAGGCCATACGCGACCTAACCCCTTATGTTCGCATCGATTTTTGATCTGGGGTGGTGCAGTCATCGGCCATGTGCTACTATAATCAGCTGTTCTAACCCTCTTCATTGGAAGTCGCGAAAAGAGCGGTGTGTTTTTCGAGGTGTTGATCATGTAATTACCAAAGAGTCTTTCGTCTTTTTGTAAGTGTCATTGAAGCGTTTGGCCTAGTAGATTGTATATCAGTATACCCTTCCAGGCTCTAAGGAAGGCGATACTGCCGAAACGTCAGCTACGGTTGTGTTGCATGTGTTTTATTGCATGGAATTAAACGTATGCTGTTTAACAACCTTGCGATTGCTGTGAAAGAAAACGACTAAAAACTATTTGTTAAAAGAGATTTAAAGAAATTTCTAATCTTTTTTTTGGCGATTAGGAGCGAGATTTTAGACCTTTGTGATTTTTCGAATGATTTGTACAGGAATGTGTAACCTCAGGACTTCAAGTAACATTCCAATCGAAGCGGTCTAGTCAACTACTAAATCCATATCCCCATAGTTGTTCATCATCTGTGATCCAAATAGAGAAAACAAGCTAGAAAAACATTAACTAGGACAAATAGTAGGTACCTCGGTTGTTTTCGATCCACATTCGGCGTATTCGGTGTGCTGAAAATCGATCTCGCTTCCACAAAAACGGCATCCAATCCATGCGATTCCAGTCTGCTGTGGCATGCGGCGCACTGACGTGATCCACGAACGATCGGCACAAACAGCGAGCACGGCATCAGCTGAACTCCCAGTTATAGTAATGATTGGACCTCAAGTCATGTTCAAAACGAGGGAGACAAAAAAGACTTTCCCCAGAAATCTAGAGGTCTGCTATCCAATAAACCATGGAGGCATATATCAAATCAGTTTCTTTGAAACCTTTACTGGCGAGCACAAATGTTAGTTGAAATGAGAAAATAGTATGGTGAAAGGTGAGCGGATACAGAATATCAGATGAAATCTGTGTTCATATTGATGAGGGATAAACAGCAGTGTTCCACTTTAAATACTGAAGCGAAGGAACACGTTTATTCTTTGTACCTCTGTTCAGCAAACACGAGGTGTTACTTTATTTCTTTATTTACGTACAAGCTGACGTTTCGGTGGATTTCGCCTTCCTCAGAGTCTTGAAAGGTCGAGTTGGCTACAGTCTACACGGCCAAACACCTCCATAACCAAACGGAGAAAATGCTGAACCAAAATTTCAATCACGTTGAATACTGAGCCTTTGCACACTCACCGCTTTCTATTTGTCTTCCACTAAATATGTCACGTAGAGACCAACCGCACAGAGTTCACATGGAATCGTAATGTGCCCATCTCATCAGAATAACAGGCTTATATACTGCCCAACATCACGTGTGATAGTGAGGCATTCCTCCTTGTGGTTCATTTTCGGATTCTTGGAATTAATCCAGAGTGCCTCTAGAGTCTTGCGCGCTTGTGTTCTCGATTCTTGCGCGAGGATCGTAACCCCTACTTCAAAATCTTCTCCGTTATGTCTCTGCGTCCTATGCGTGCCTAGTGGAGTATTTGGTTTACGTTTGCCGACTAGGTGTTCTTTTATACGTACGCAGAGTGGTCTACCCGTTTCGCCAACGTATTCGTCACCGCACGCTTTACAAGAGATCAGATGGACTGTACCCGAACTCATGCAGTCACCGTCTCTACCATTGGGGCAAATTATGCAATTTTGCGTTGCACATAGACGGTCGTATAGGCGGTTACGAACTAGCTGGCGCCTTAGATTATTCGGTGATACTTCGATTATCGTTACCGAATTCTCCAGACTGGCCCTTCTTAAACAGCGTTTTATAGCTGCTCTTACTTCATTTGAAATGAAGGGCAGTATAAACGGGACCTTGTTGTCGCTAGAGTTATCGTTGGGGTACCTGTGGTTTTCTCTACACCTATCTGGAGCTACGGTTTCGTAGCCATTAAAAATGGCTATTTGCCGTGCCAAGTTCCGGGACTCCTCTCTCTGTTGTCTCCCTGTGCACACGCTGGTAGTCGTTCGATGCATGTTTCTCACAAGCGCCCTTTTCGTGTGAGAGGGATGAGAGCAGAGGTAATGAAATAGGATGTTTTTACTACTTGGCTTTCGATACCACTTCGTAATGTAGCCGTTTTCTGATAGGCTAATTTGCACGTTAAGAAATGGAAGCCAGTTTTCTTTTGGTTCCTCTTGGGTGAATTTGATATACTCTGACTGTGTGTTCAACAACTCGAAACATCTGTCGATTTCTTCTTGCGTTGAACAATTGGCCAAGCAGTCATCTATATATCTACAGTAGAGTAACGGACCGAGGTCGATCACTGGCGCTTCCACCTTAGACGTGAATGTAATGGCAAGGATTGGTGCCAGTCGTTGTCTCATTGCCAGCCCTCTCATTTGTGCGTAATACCTCCCGGACCATCTGAAGATTGAGCCGTTTAGGCACTCCTTTAAGAGTGTCATCAACTGCTGAATCGAGAAGCCGTACATGTTTATTGCTCCTTCGTGTGGTATAAGGAGCTCACAGATGGCTTGCATGGCGGAGTCATTCGACGTTGAAGGACTTCATCAAGTACGCGCTGTTGAGTCGCGCGTTACGTAGACGATCCAAGAACATTTGGGTGTTCGTAAGGTGGGCTGGAATGTATTTCAACAACTGAGTAAGTATTATGGTGTAGACAGGAGATCATCGCTGGATACTAACTTATGGGTTTTGATAAGTAAGTACAGGACGGGACATGTTGCTAAGTCAGTTTTAAGATAGGAGATAACTGTTGGTTTTAACTTAGCCGCTCTTGCCGCTTTAACCCATTCGTTGTTTAGCTTTAGGTATTGACTTTTAAATTCCTCCTCAGATGATGGGCGATAAAGCGAAGCATCTTCAATACGCTTTTTCGTTATCTCCACATCTAACTGATGAGGAATTACGACAAACACTCCACCCTTATCACTAAGCGATAGTCTTATGTTTTTCGATCTTATCAGCTCTCGTACCTCCCGCATACCACGTTCTTGTATTTCAGTGAGGTTGGAGCAGTATCTCTTGACGCGATAGTGGTTAAGGACTTTGAAGGTTTCATTCGTAAACATCCGAAATTTAACATCAACTTCATTAATGGGCTCTTGTTGTCTAAAGAAAGGTTGAGGAAATGGTGGTGCTGGTATTGCCTCTACCTTTTGTTGTTCGCGCCTATTTAGCGCTTCATCCCTAGCTTTTATGCGGAGTTTATCTTGAAGTTCATGTAAACTACATGCGACCCTACGCTAGGTTACCTTAGAAATGGGTTCAGATGGTGAGAAACTCGGTCCCAATTCTAATAACGAGCGCGCACCGTAAGGGAGAGTTATGCCTCCTAGCACGCTTAGCCTTGAAATTCTTTGCACATTATTTATCCTACTGTGGCTCGTTTGATCTTCGTTGGTGGTGTTTCTGTATGCTCTTGAAGCCGCATTATGCGATTTACTCAAAAGGTCTTCGAATTTTCTAAACAAAGTTACATCAGCATTAGACCTAATAGAGTTGCAAATCAACACTGACCCGCCCACTGTTCTCCTCCAGAGGCGGTCCTCCAAATACTGAGCACAATAGTTTTCTTTCTTGCACTTCTTCCACTTGGCGAACATCTGGTTTTCTTGCTTCGTAGACAGGTGAGTAGTACATGCAATTCGATGCCCACTATCCGGTAATCATCCTCTGGTAGAGAGATACCACCGAATAATCTAAGACGCCAGCTAGTTCGTAACCGCCTATACCCGTCTATGTGCAATGCAAAATTGCATAATTTGCCCCAATGGTATAGACGGTGATGCATGAGTTCGGATACAGTCCATCTGATCTCTTGTCAAGCGTGCAGGGACGAATACGTTGGCGAACCGGGTAGACCACTCTGCGTACGTATAAAAGAACACCTAGTCGGCAAACGTAAACCAAATACTTTACTAGGCACGCATAGGACATAGAGACATAACGAAGAAGATTTTGAAGTAGGGGTTACGATCCTCGCGCAAGAATCGAGAACACAAGCGCGCAAGACTCTAGAGGCATTCTGGATTAATTCCAAGAATCCGAAAATGAACCACAGAGAGGAATGCCCCATTATCACTTGTGATGTTGGGCAGTATATAAGCCTGTTATTCTGATGAGATGGGCACATTACGATTCTATGTGAACTCTGTGCGGTTGGTCTCTACTTGACATATTTAGTGGAAGGCAGATAGAAAGCGGTGAGTGTGCAAAGCTGTGTTCAATGTGATTGAAATCTTCGTTTAGCGTTTTCCTTGTTTGGTTATGGAGGTGTTTGGGCGAATAGATTGCTGTTAACTTGACCCTTCCAGACTCTGAGGAAGGCGAAATTCACCGAAACGTCAGCTTGTACGTAAATAATGAAATAAGGTAACACCTCGTGTTTGCTGAACAGAAGTACAAAGAATTATTCAATCAATGCCGAGGTTAATAGAAAGTCGGACTTGGAGTTACTATAACACGTTTACTTTGAAGTTAGTTACTACGAACTCAGTTGTGTATACCACGCAAAGCGTTCACACTACATACCAAATTTAATGATAGGATTTGTACCAGAACGTAAATTCTTGTTACAACATAAATATAATTCTTGAATTGAAACTTAATAAAGACTGGTGATGGAGGTGTCTAGCTGGGCAGATTGCTGTCAACTTGACCTTTCCAGGCTCTGAGGAAGGCGAAATCCGCCGAAACGTCAGCTTGTGTTTAAATAAAAAAAAAATAAAATAACACCTAGCGTTTGCTAAACAAGAGCAGAAAAAATTAATAAAGATATTGACGAACACAGTGGTAGAAACTCTTCTAGAAGTTCTACTCCATTCTATTTCACATCAACCACCATGTTCACTAGAATAGGAGAGGATTTTTCGTCCTCTCAAGGGCATTAACGTAAACTCTTTATTATGTGATTTTCTTCGTATTTTTGTTGAGCAAACGCGAGGTGTTACTATTCTTTGTTCACGATTAAGCTGACGTTTCGGCGGATTTCGCCTTCTTCAGAGCCTGGAAAGATCTTTATTATGTTTATAGCTTAGAAAGTCGTCCTAAACTATAACCATAACGATGCTGAGATATCTGCAAAGTTGGAACTGCAGATGAGCTTCGAATCTGCGATTACCATTTTCAGTGGTTCACGTGTTATCCACGTCAATATCGAGGCCCTTTGCTTTTCTCTCGGGCAGTTTTTTTAGGCTGACAATGTTGACAGCGATCTCCTGTCAACGAAAATCCAGTTCGAAGCTCTCATGGGCTGCCGAGTTTTGAATTTCACATGGTTCCTTGTCATGAAAGAAAAGGAAAAAATAATACCCAGTGAATAAAAGTTAAGCATTGAGATTTCTTCCCGAGCTGTTCCAAAATTTTCGAACAAGGGCTTTAATACAAGTATGAAGAGACCCGCTGAAAAAGTATAAAACGATGAAGCAGGTTAAGTGTAACACGGAGATTGGAGGTACTCTTCTATGTAAATGGTCGTTAGTTCGTTTTAGCGTGCAGAACAACCAAGGTTTACATCCCGAGATCAGCCAAACGCTATTATCTGACCCGTCTGGGATGAAACCAGCACTGGTTTGATACATCACTAGGCCTGTGCAAGTCACTTTATAGGCCAGACAACACTCACCTCTAATAGTGATGAATGGAGTCGAATTAAACAACGTTTTCTCCTGTTGTTCTATGCTCGTAAAAAAAGAGCAGATCATGACAAGCCATAGCCGTGAAACCTTGGATTCAATTATGCATATTTCCTTCTTTTCCCAACAAGAGAGAGTTTTTCGACCCATCTAATGTGCCCTAGTTTTGAAATTTGATAGAAGAAATCACATATAATTCAGGTCATGGAAGCGACACTGATTGTATGGAAAAACTTTTTCTTCCTTTATTTTTAAAGAGAGCGCTATTAGAAAAGCTGGGATAAATGATGGATGAACTAAGCGTGATGAAGGTTTTTAAGCCTACGAATAGTCAAATATCTAACTACCAAAATGAAAATATCCGAATATTGTTAGGATCCGTTCAAAATGAAAGGTGACAAATATGATCATAATTTCACAGACAACTCACCATATTTGGCAAAAAGAATATTTCTACGTTTTCCAAAGATTCTCGCTTTACATTTTCTATTTTCGAATTGGGCAGACCGTGGCCAGGCTGACCTTGGGACCTCACGGAACTACAATGTTTGAGCCGGCAAGTCTCCAAAAAAAAAAACGAACAGTTCAAGTAACCAAGTAAGTAAGTATGTTGGAATTTCATATTTTTTAACTTTAGTTTCAGGTGAGAAAACATCTGTTCAATTTTAATTTGGTTGTTCCAACAGAAGCATGGGTTGCAGAATGGACAAGAAAACGGATATAGATGAGAGCAGTTAAGGGTTGCCATAGAAAATGATGGATTCTTCAGATGATAAGATTTCAGGTGGCGATAATGGGAAGGGTTTCTGTTTGGATCATCTTTAAGAAGAACACACATCTACAGAAAGAATGGGACGCAAAACAGTCACGATATGAAGGAATGACAACGGATACGCGATGCAAACAGAAATGCTCGCTGGCTACCACTGGTCAGTGAACACTGACTAGGAATACTAAAACCAAGCGCTATTACATTCGATGAATTGAAATCGATAGCGGCTAAGATCGGTAAATCGGTAACAGTCGAAGAAAACGAAAGCGTTCGCGACTTCGTGGACTATACTTTACTTGCTTGCACACTTGTGTATTCATGCGAACAGATGATAAGGCAATGATGGATAGTGATGGTTCACAACTGTTGGTAATATCGACGAATCCATCACATTGATTGAAGGCAATGCATACCAGGCTGTTCGGTAACCAGCAACCGACTCTCAGTGTGCAACTAAACCTCTCATCACCTGGAGGTGCCGGGAAACCCATGAAGCGCAGTGGTAGGATTCCAAGCCATCCAGTGACATTCAAAAACTGCGGTTTTAAAATCTGAAGCTTCCTGCTTATTGGTAATATCATAAGTCAACTTGAGAATCGCATCATCACTTCCGATTAAGAGTAAACATGGTCAAACAATCGATGAAGCTCGGCGTAATGGTTGTATGAAGTCAAAACATATTACTAAGCAAAGTTTGTATGCTGAAACGGCGATGGCAACGATTTGATATTGATATTTAACTTTTTTATTTACTTCCTATTATTCTTCATATCAGGTTATTATGTGAAACAAAGTTACAATGATGCTGAGATATTTGCAAAACTCAAGCTCTAGCCAGATTCAAACTCACGACTAGCCTTTCCGTGGCTCACTTATTCACTCACATTGAACCGCCGATGCCCTTGATTTGCCCATCTCTCAGTCAGTTTTCACCCGAACGGTGATGTGGGGAATCAGCCGTCATCGAAATTGACTTGAAGAGCGCAAACCACCATTGAACTCAAGATATTCGCGGGCTTGAATTCGCCCTGGTGTCCGATTTTTTCAAATATTTCAGCATCGTTGTGGTTCCATTGAACATAATGCACTGCCATGAAAAGTAGCAAGCAGTAAATTAAAAAGCTGGACATTGCAATTTTTAGTGCAACCTCAGCTTAAATAGCTTCAATACCGATTTGTGCTCGTATCATTCCCGGGTAATCGCCGATAGCACCGGTAGAGTAAAAACACAACTGGAATATGAGCAGAGTTTTGGCCTCAGGGATGCAGTGGGCAAAACGTGAGCCTCTCTTTCCTCCACCTTCTCGGAAAAGGTAATCACGGGTTCAAATCTGGCCGAGGTCCCGCTTTTGCAAATATTTCAGCATCATCGTAGTTATGTGGTCAATATTTGGTGTCCGATAGTCAGGTTTTTTCATCACGTTTTAAGCGTCAGTGAATCTGTGACAGTATAACGGCAACGTCGAAGCCAAAGTGACGTGCCAGAAGCTCAAAAATACGTCATTAAACAATCGAAAAAAATGCCGATATCGTTAACGCGTTAATTACCACTTCAAGCAATTTCTTTTCCAAAAAGCGTTTTTCAACGAAGAAATTATTCACTTTCACCAGTTTTAAAAGGCTAAATTCCTGACTTAGATCACAGCGTGTTCTTCTATTTTCGATGAGGTTTTTTTGCCACCACCTTTGTACGCTCTCAGAGTATGTTGTTTTAGAGTTAATTCCTTAAAATTCTTCTGATAGGCTGCAAAAGATAACGAGCCGTTCTAGGGCAGCAAATGACGTATTGAGGTAAATGAAATAAAAAAGAAGGATGATGCTCTCGGCGTTGATCAGTCCCTGAGGGATGCGCCATGCACTCGGCTTCATTATGTATCGTTGGAGGTGATTAAATGCATATTTGGGGTTTACAATGAGACGCGGTAGCCAACCGATGTACCGAGCCAGTGCTGCTATCCCCTCAGAGACAAGTCTGGTACCAACCTGCCGATCCCGAAGGGATGGAAGGCTTGGTGAGCCGTGGTTCGTAGGAAACAATGGCACTGATATTTCCCACGTCTACCTCAATACATGTGGGTGTGTGGCGCAGTGGTTGGAGGCGCCACTGTGACACACACGCACACACGCATTAAGGTAGACTAGACGTGGGAAATATTAATGTCGTTGTTCCCTACGAACTTCTGCACAACATTAGTACGCCTGCAATAGTCGCGTTTAGACATAATATCACTATTTCACATTGACTATGTGAGCTGTGACAAAGACTACCTCGAAGTGAACTAGCTGTCAGTCGTGTTTGAAGAAAATACTCTGTGGGAAACTCGATACCCGTTAGAACTCAAGCACAAATGGCTCAAGCCCAGCATCACCACAGCTTAATGGACGTCGCCAAATTGATGTGATAATCTTTTATATGAGCCTCCATCACGACTTTTGTATCGATTCCAGTACTTCTCACATTCGAATTGTTTTCTGGAATCTATCATCCACGGAGGTCTTCCAACTTTTACGTGTTGCTTTTGCTGCTGCTCGAGGATTTCCATCCATCTTGAATGCTGTAGAATGCTAGTCAAGTCGTCGTGAGACAGCTGGGCTGCAGCCTTGCCAGTTGGACTGCAGAGAGTGGTTGTTTCCTCTACAAGTCCTGTACCAATTTCCCGAACCCGGAAGGATGAGGTGCATGGTGAACCGAGGGTGGGATCGAGCCAACATCGTACTCTTGATGATCAGTTTCTCTACCACTGTGCTGTTCGCCCCTGTTCATGATAATAGCATATATTTAGATGCTTCACCATCACTGACAAGACCTTCTAGGCACATTTAGTTCCATGCAGTTGTATAATGATGTTACTTTCTTCTAAAGTCTCAGCGTATGACCTAGAAATTGTTGGTGCCAAAAAACCCATGGTGAACGAGAGCCACTAAATAGAGCAGCAAAACAAGCTCGCCTCTACCGCAAGGGAATAGCGACTGAAAGGTTGACATTGCGATTTTCGGTAATGCCCAACTTCAGATCGCGAAGATGACTCGCACACAGCTGGAGTTCGGTTCGACAATGGTAACCCATTGGTCAAACCTTAAATGATGCTTTAGACTATCTTTGATCATGAACCGTAAAACGTCAGGTGCTTAATAAGAATTCCAGGAATTGTACAACATCAAAACCACCTCGCCGAGTTCTTCATGCAGTAACTCAAAAGACTCCATGGCTTCTAGGACCCAAAAATGGGTCCTATTTTTTGCCAATAATGGAGGACATATCACTTAGCAAAGTTGTATTCTGGATAAATAAAACCTAATATAAAAATTTCGTTTAGATCGGCAAGAACTTATGTTACGACCTAATAGACTGAATGTCCTAAGTTTGCATTACTATGGCGAAAGCGTTTATTGGAGTTTTCTTTTAAAATGATTAATGAAGTTGATTTTAGACGAGAGAGACATAATATCCTAAACTTTTCATTTAAAATCGGAAATTTCGTACTGAAAAACCTTATATCCTCAATCATTTTAAAAGCATTTCACAAATATTATACTAACATTTGTGGAATAGAGCCCGCACCCAGGTCCCACCAAGCCTTCCATCCGTCAGGGGTCGGCAAATTGGTAACAGACTTGTCTGAGAGGATAGCAGAACTGGCTCGATACATCGGTAAGTCACCGCGAGTCATTGTAAAGCCCAGATATGCATTCAATCACTTCCAAACGATGCTCAATGAAGTCCAATGCATGGCGCATTCCTCAATTGATTAACGCTGAGAGCTGTATCTTTCATTGCACCAACATTAGTAATCTTTTCTAGGATGAACATAAATTTTACGGCATGGAGTTAAGTCAGAAGTTTAAAATTCACGATTCAAAACAAGTGCGGCATTGCAGTACGCTTTGACAATAATGTGGCAGCTACAAAATTCTAGTCGATATATTTATGTGGTCTTATAAACTGATCTTCATAAGCTGATGCGAGGTTGGTAGTCCCCACGTAACATCACGGCTTTGAGGAAGGCGAAGTCGCCCAAACGTCAGCCATCGATCAATAACATCAAAAACAACGACAACGACAACGAAGACCTGTACCCACCTCACATCACCTTAAGAAGATCAGTTTATAAGATCACATAAATAAATATATCAAATATCTATGCCGAGCTTTATAGAAAGTCGGTCTTTCGAGTAATTAAAATTCTAGTCGTTGAATAAGAAACGTTTTGCTATCTCATGATTTTCATAAAACCATTTATGTCGCCACCATTCACTATCACAGTATTTGTTTAAAGCACGGAAGGATAAAGCGTTTGATTTTAACTGTTTTTTAAGTTAACGAAAAAATTAGGAACTATTAGCTGAGTTTTCTGAAAAGAATCGCGTTTTTGTTGTGAGATTGGTCCAACTGTTCATATTAAAAGGATGGCCAACACAGTGTTCAGCGTTGAAGGTCCTACCGATGAATGAAGTTGGTCCTTTCAACCTCGAGCACTAGTCTGGCAGCAAGTTGCTGACCACTAATGGATGGATGTCTTGGTCATTTACACGGACCGGTTGTCATCAGTGTGCAACTTTCATCGAATCCTCATTCTGCGCATTCAAAGAATCCACAAAAACTTGTATTCTATGGAAAAATGTCTTTTAACCTTCACCTCTTTTGCATGAAGAACGGAAAAGTTTGTGCTATTGGCAAGAATCACAGACAAACTATGGTACATACAGCATAACATACAATGTAATATAAAGCAAGCTGTTTCTTTAGTTAATGATGCATTGTACAAAGTGCCTTAAAGATTTCACATGCTCTAATCGTATTAAGAAAGGTAGACGCAAGAGAGCACTATAAAAACTGTATAGAACGATTCGGCTCAAACTATGAACTTAAAGGAAATGAGGTTAACACTTTACTGTTGATATAAACAAAAAAATGTTTAGAATCATGCAAGAAAGGTTGATGAGTGGAAAGCACCTCTACAAGATAAGTGGAATGAGTCATCCAAGCACGAAACACTTCAATTTCATCGGAGCTCCAGAGCTTGTTTGTCAATCAACAGTGCAAAAGCTTCAGGTTAATCTAACGTTATGCCTTACGGTTTAACACGGAGAATGATAAGGGGAAGAAAAGCACTAAGTCCAAAGAGAAAACGTTCTTAGCCTTTCTTTCGTGTGGGGAAACTAGTATTTTGAGCTATTACAAAAGGATAAAGGATAAAGCTCTCGGCGTTAATCAATCCATAAGGGATGCGCCATGCATTCGACTTCATTAAGCGCCGTTGGAGGTGATTGAATGCTTATCTGGCCTTTACAATGACTCACGGTAGCCTACCGATGTATCGAGCCAGTGCTGCTATCCTCCCAAACAAGTCTGGTACAAATTTGCCGACCCTCGAGAGATGGAAGGCTTGGTGGGCTATGGGCACGGGATCGAATCCACATGTGCATTGCAGGGCGCCTCCGACCACAGCGCCATGCAACCAGGAAAAATAAAAGGCGAACAAAGAAAAGGCGAGTAGAAGAGGGGTAGTGATGCCAATCATCACGTCTACAGTGCTGATTCGATCACACTCCGGGCTCACTAAGCCTCTTATGTATCCGGGATCGCAAATTGGCACCGGACTTGTCTGTGACAAGCTAATTTCCTGCAATCTAAGTACGAACAATCTAGCCTTAACATCATAATACTGGATTGACTCGACTGACATTTAAACACATTTAAAAAGAAGACTAAATCCTCGCGCAGCACCCGAAACCACAGGCGAAAAATGGGAGACTTTCGTCGGTGAAGGATGCGAGGGAACGAACCGAACTGAAGAAGTAGTGGAATCCTTACAGTAGATGGGAAAGATGGGTCGTGTAAAAAAATTTAAAAGGATTTTTTAACATGACCCGAACATACTTTTTATATCTACTGTGCAGTTTCAACAATTCTCGAATTGGATTCGTTTCCATTCATCCACCATACACGAAGGTCTTCTAACCTTTTTTGGGAGTGGGTACGGTTGCTGCTTGTGGGATCTCTTTTCGCCATGAATGTCGCTGAATGCCGGCAGAGCCGATTTGCCCTAGAGTCCCCGGGATAACCGAAAAAGAGCGTTCTTACTTGGATTGCAAGGAATAAGTCTTTTTCAAACAAATCCGCTACCAGTTCTTCAACTCCAGTGGGATAAGAGGTTTGGTGGGTGCAGAGGCGATCGAACCAAAGCCATGTTTGTGATTATCCTTACCACTGCGCTACCTGATATTGTGATATCGGAACTAAATTGATATGTCTAAAGACAGGTAGCATTCGCAACTCGCGCTAAAATACTACGATGTTCTTTGTAACAGTTATACTAATTGTATAATCCTACTATTCAGCTGTTCCTTTCTCCAATGATTTAAGGTAGACTGTGGGGTTTTTTCAAAATATATCGATGAGTCGATGAAGAGAGGTTACTTTCTTGCATGAGCTTTGAAAACGATTAACAAATCTTTCTAAACATTTGTATCTGGCAGCTTAAATCATTTTATCTCACGCAGGAATATACCAACAGAAGTTGTCAAAAAAGCGCCTTTGGTATTGGGGAAAAACCCTAGGTCAGAACTTCCATTGTACAATAAAAGACATTGTTTGAACCTATTCTTAAAAACTTCTGTCAAGCGCACTCTAAAAATTGGAGGTCTTAAAAAGATTTAATTCGCTACATGAGTTAAAAATTGAACACGCGAATGGCCGAAGCCTTCATAGCCTATGAAGAATAATTCTATAATGAAAAATCAGTGGTCGGTGCTCCGCTATAACCCCTTTCACTGTTTAAGCCCTTGAATCAAGTAGACAATGTCACTTTCTCTGTTTATAAATAGTATCCATAATCTTCCTCTCCAAGGGAGGATCATCAACATCGCTTGCTACCAAGAACGCTCTATGGTATTAAATCGGAGGAAGAGGGCTAAAAGAAATATATTCTGCGCAAAGTTGCTGCCAAAGATATTAGCGCTGCAAAAGACCAATGGAAGTGAGTATGGGCTTGAACAAATAGAAAGAGACTGTCAGAACGAAGATGGAATGCGGTCGTGTTTAGTCCAACTGCATTACACACCAGTTCACCGAAGAATTTAAAAGGTTAGATGAAGAAGAAAATGAGTAATGAAGGAAAAACGGATTTCTTGAAGGTCGATCCAGAAAAAATCAGTCTGAATAAATGTAATAAAGATTTTCACACATACAGTGATGCGCTACCCTTTGCTAAACGAAAATATAGTTTTTGTTACCCTCTTTTATTATTCGAAATGTGCAATGCAGAGTTTCCGCTTCAATTCGTCTTCCCACCACATCTGTTCCAAGCCCCAAAATCTCAGCTAGAGAAAGTCACCACAAGATCGTTTCTAGGCACAGTTATAAGGCAAGGCGCCGCCACGGTCGGCTTTCCCAAAATGTAGTTAGTCTGCTCGTCAAAGGTGATTCCACAAATCCTCAAACTTGCTTCTGTTTTGTTTTTGATGAGTGTACCTAACAATCTTTTTATGAACACCATCTTTTGATTCATATCAGAGCCTATGATTAAGACACAACCGTAAGCACCGTAAGCAGGATTTTAACTCGAATCTTCTCTAGAGGTTCCAGTAGAGTAAGGATAATCCCTACCTAGTTGTGAAAAGGTTTTCGAACAAATTGAGAGAAAACCCACCTTGAGAGAATCTGCACTAGTGTGATGGAAAACGAAATGAGACGATCGATTTGTTTTACTACAAAGATAACATCTTACCACCGTCTTGGGTACTGAATGAAATAGACAAGCGACACGAAAGTAAAATTGTACAGCAGAAGAGCAGAAACACAGGTTATGCTCGTACCTACGACACAACACTTCGCACTCTTTTTTTTGCTCTTTAGGACACCGGAGTGCTTTGCTATACAGCTGAGACTTGAGTTCATACAACTACAGCGAAGAGAATTTTCCATTCCGCAGCGTCAGAGCTTCCTGGCGACAGACTCCACGCTCGTATGTGAAATCCCTTAGCCATAGGTTCGCTTTCGTAAACAGCTGAGACATGAATCCATGCGCCAACCACGTCGAAAATTTACCGCACCGTTGCGTCGAAGCCTTTGACGGCATACACCGCACTCATCTTTGTGGTCCCTTAATTCCCGCAATGTTTTGGTGTATTTTTAGTTAACACGTTGACCACGACGAGAATTTTTCGCAGCTTTGCTGACTTATTGCTATCCGTTTTCATTTGTTTTCGTGGTAGCAATTCTTGCAGCAGTTGGAGTCTTTTCTAGTGTTTCTAGTAGTTTGTTTTGTTCTTTTTATTGTTGAAAAATAAAAGAAATTGCAATGGATTAAGACCCTAATAAGCATTATTCCAATGACCTAAGACCAATTTGGCTTTTCTGAACGGATTTCACAAGCTCAACATTAGGAGGAAGCAAAGGATTTCTTCAGGTCGGTTAGGTTGGAAATTCTGCAAAGTTTGATTCTCCATTTCCAAAGATCACCTTTAGTACTCATTTGTTTTTATTTTTTTTTCATTATTATATGACCCGCCTTTATGTCTACTGTGCGGATATTATCATTTCGCACATTCGATTCATTTCCTCGCATCCATTACCCACGAAGATCTTCCAAGTTTTACGTGTTAACTGCCACGACCGACTTTCTATTAACCTCGGCATTGATCAAGTGATTTTCTTTGTATTTTTGTTGAGCAAACGCGAGGTGTTACTATTCTTTGTTCACGATTAAGCTGACGTTTCGGCGGATTTCGCCTTCTTCATAGCCGCTTTCTATGAGGTTTCCACTAAGTATGTCACGTAGAGACCAACCGCACAGAAATCACGTGGAAGTATAATGTTTTTACGTGTTACTTCAGCTATGCTTGAGGAATTTCATTTCATCTTGAATGTCGTAGAGCGTTGGTCGAGTCAATTCTTTTGGAGTCCTAAGATAGCTAGGCTGGAGCGTTCGCAATAGGACTGTAGAGAGTGGTTTTTTTCCAGGCAGGTCCAGTACCCGATCCAGAAGGGATGAGGGGCTTGGTTGGCCCGGAGCGGAATCGAAAGAGCACCGTGTTCATGATGACGGACATCACTACTTCTGTGCAATCAACCCCATATCTTCTTGTTATGAACTTAATGCTAAAACTAATACAAATACTAATACTAAAGCAGTCGATGGTGTTTTCAAAGAGGTGCCCAAACTGCTCAATCTATGATGGTCTAGGAAATATTACGCACAAATGAGAGGGTGGACAATGGGACAGTGGCTGGCGCCGACTATTGCCCTTGAATTCATGTCTAGGTGAAAGCACCAGCAACCGACCTCAGGCTAATACCCTACTCTAGATATATGGATGATTGTTTCGTTATTTGCTCTACACAAAAGAAAATATGCAAACGTTTTGAGCTATTGAATTAACAATTGGAGTACACTAGGTTTACCCGACAAAAACTGGTGGTTCTGGTGGCTACGAATCTGTAGCTCCTCGGGATAAGTGTAGGAAAAATCCAAACCCCAATGAGATAATCCTGGCAGAAATAAGTGCTCATTTACATTGCCCTTTATTTCCAAAGAAATAAGAGCAGCTATAGAACGTGACCTGAAAGGAGAGGTCTACAGAATTCGACAGCAATGATTGAAATGCCACCGAGCACACTAAGACACCAGCTAGTTCGTACCACCTGTATGATCGTCTCTGTTCAACGAAAAAATATTGTAATGCGCGCAGGGACAAATACCACGATGGAACGGGTAGACAACTTTGCGCCCGTATAACAGAACACCTAGTTGGTAAGCTTAAAATGAAACCAAGTACTTTACTAGGCTCGTATATTACACGGAGACATAACGGGCGAGATTTTGCTGTAGAAGTTAACATCTTATATTTACTGCCTATTCTTTTTAATGGCAGGGTATATTGCGAAATATAACTTCAATGATGCTGAGATATTTGCAAAACTCCGGACCGCAGGTGTCTGCGGTGGGGAACGAACGCGCTATTGTCTTTTCCGGGTAGAAACGCGTTCACCGCCACACTATGTGGGTTCCTCGTTTCGCCTGTCTCCCAGACAGTTCTATCGAGCTAACGGGTGATTGCTGATGGCAGAGATCGATAGAACTAGCTGAAAGGCAGGCGAAACGAGGGACCCGCATGGTGTGGGGGTGAACGCGTTTCTTCCCGGAAAAGACAATAGCGCGCTCGTTCCCCACCGCAGACACCTACAGTCCGGAGCTTTGCAAATAACACAGAACCGTTTAAGTTATATTTCGTAATATACCCTGCCATTAAAAAGAGTAGGCAGTAAATAAAACGGTTAAGACTGTGATTATAACTAAAGCCTCAGCTTAACTGGGTTCATTGGCGATTAGGGCTCCCCAGATCAATCCCGCTGACAGGTGATTGCTGACGGCACAGATCGATAGAACTTGTTGAGAGACAGGCGAAACGAAGGACCCGCATGGTGTGGTGGTGAACGCGTCATTTTCGGAAACAGGAATAACGAAGACATCTGCGGTCCGGGGTTTGCAAATATCTGTGCATTATTTTGGTTGTATTTCACATGGTACCCTGCGGTGAGAAATTATAGTAGGCAGTAAATGAAAATGTTAAGGCTATGATGATTCCAATACTTTTGTTAAAAACTATAAAATTTACTACAAGCTGAGATATGTTGATTTAAAGTTGAAAGAGGTCGTCAGTTCTGTGTCCTATGCTTCTTACAGAGGTCAAGTCGCGACGCAAATGTTAAATTGACAAGCGATGAGCTTCTCCCTTTGTTTGAAGAAAGGAAAGACGACTCTACGGGCTCATGAATCTTAATAAGTAATTCGTATTGGTAACCCAACTAGGCGTAAATTCTTTAAGATAACGAATATGGACTTGAGCATTGTCATTCAAAGAGTTTCGAAGGACTACAAATGGAAAAGTTAGAGCGTCACCGTTTGCAGATAGTTTTATTACTTACTATTTTAGATTACCGTTAGAGTAAGTGTCTAGTCATCAAAAGCAACCGTACTAGTCGTAACGCATAGCCCTGCATTTTTCCTCTAATCTGGCGAGAAACATTCTGATAATCAAAAGTATAAAACTCTTGGCGTTCCCTGTTGGATGAGCCATGCATTAGACTTCATTAAACATTGTTGTAGGCGATTGAATGCACACCTGGCCTGTACAATAAATCGCTATGGCTTACCGATGTATTGAGTCAGTGCTGCTATCCTTCCAAGCAAATATGGTATCATTTATTTACGTGATCTTATAAACTGATCTTCTTAAGCTGACGCGAGGTTGGTACAGATCTTCGTTGTCGCTGTCGTTGTTTTTGATGTTATTAATCGATGGCTGACGTTTCGGTGAATTCGCCTTCCTCAGAGCCTGGACGTATTTAATATTAGAATATTTTTATTATTCGGTGGAAAAGAAAAGTTAAAGTGTTAATGAAGATCAAACTTTCAAATAGACGCCATATTGAACAGAAAGGCCACTCACCGTGGTGTTACGTGCGGCACTGGCCCACACGTTGTTTTCGTGGAATCACGAGCAAGGCACACCCCGGGGTCAAAATATCATTTCGAAATATGGCGCCACGTCATGCGTGTTAGTGAGGCATTCGTCCTTCCGGTTCATTTGTGGATTTTTGAAATTTATCCAAAGCGCCTCAAGAGTTTTGCGCGTTGATGTTTTTGATTCATGATCCGCACATTCACTTCAAAATCATCGCCGTTGTGCTTTTGTGCTCTATGCGTACCGAGAGGATTGCTTAAACGGATTTTAGCTTTTCCATCTAGATGTTCTTTTATGCGGACACAAGGTGGTCTACCCATTTCCCCGATATATTCCTCGCCGCATGCATTACATGAGATCATGTATATTATACCTAAACTCAGATCCCCGTCTCTCCCGTTAGTACAGATCATACAGTTTTCTGAGCTGCACAAACGATTAGAGACGGTTCCGAACTAACTGACGGCATAGGGTATTGGGTGGGATGTCAATAATCGTTACATAATTTTCAGGACCACTTTTTCTTTTTCTTTTTCTTTTCTTTTTTCTTACGCACTTTTTAATGGCATGACTTATTTCATTTGATATGAAGGGTAGCTTAAAGGGGATCTTACTTACGTCCGAAATATTATTTTGGGAAACTACCCAACGTTTTCCTCTAACCCGAGTGGCTTCTACTTCGTAGCCATTGGAAATGGCAATTTTTCGTGCCAGGTTTTGCGAATCCTTCCTTTCCTCTTCTCCTGTACACACATTTTTAGCCGTACGATACATGTTTTTGATAAGTTCTTTTTTCATGTGTGAAGGATGAGAGGAGAGGCAGTGAACTAGAATGTTTTTACTACTTGGCTTGCGATAACAATTTGTTATATAGCCACTTACTGAGAGCTTTATTTGGATGTTTAAGAATGGAAGCCAGTTCTCGGTAGGTTTTTCTCGTGTAAATTTTATATACTCTGACTGCCGGTTTAATAATTCAAAGCACTCATCCATCTGCTCTTGTGTGGAACAGACGATGAAGCAGTCGTCTATGTATCGACAGCAAAGGTCGGTGATCGAGAACTGGAGCTTCCATCTTAGACATGAAAGCGATGCAAGGCTTGGTGCTAAACACTACCCCATCGCCAACCCTTTAATTTGTGCAAAATATTTTCCAGACCCAAGATCGACTTTCTGTTAACCTCGGCATTAATTGATAATTCAATGTTTTTCTTCAATAAGCAGCCACGAGGTGGTTAATATAGAATTTATTAGAACACAATTGCTGACGTTTCGGCGGTTTCGCCTTTTTCAGAGCCTGGAAAGGTCAAATTGAGATGTGATCTACTCAGCCAAACACTTTCAAAACCCTAGCAGATAAAACTTGACAAACCGATTTGCATTCGCATAAGAAACAGCTTTATTCAAACACCTACCGTTTATTTGTTGTAAGTATTTAAGTTAGTTGATGGATAGCCGCCGCACAGAGTAATACATGGTCGATAACTGTGTCCATGTTAGGTCATTGGATTAGCCTGAGGTATGGCGCCAGGTCACGCGTGATGACAAGACACTCCTCCTTGCGGTTCATTTTTGAATTTTTGGCATTGATCCAAAACGCTTCAAGAGTTTTACGCGCTGATGTTTTCGATTCCTGCGTAAGGATAGTGACTCCTACCTCAAAATCTTCTCCGTTGTGTTCCTGCATCCTATGCGCGCCTAGTGGAGTATTTTGTTTTAATTTAGATTTACCGACTAGGTGTTCTTTTATGCGGACGCAGAGCGGTTTTTTCGTCCGCAGAGCGGACGAGGTTTGAAATAAAAGGCAACAAGAACGGAGTCTTGTTCAAACGAAATAAGTGCAGCTATAAAACGCTGCTTAATAAGGGCCGGTCCAGAAAATTCCTTAAGAGTGATAGAAATACCCCCGGACACTCTAAGACGCCAGCTAGTTCGCAACCGCCTGTTCGACCGCCTATGTACAACAAAAAACTGCATAATTTGCCCAAATGGTAGAGACGGTGATTGCATGAGTTCGGGTACAGCTTATCTGATCTCTTGTAAAGCGTGCAGGGACGAATACGTTGGCGAAACGGGTAGACTGCTCTGCGTCCGCATAAAAGAACACCTAGTCGGTAAATCTAAATTAAAACAAAATACTCCACTAGGCGCGCATAGGATGCAGGAACACAACGGAGAAGATTTTGAGGTAGGAGTCACTATCCTTACGCAGGAATCGAAAACATCAGCGCGTAAAACTCTTGAAGCGTTCTTGATCAATGCCAAAAATTCAAAAATGAACTGCAAGGAGGAGTGTCTTGTCATCACGCGTGACCTGGCGCCATACCTCAGGCTAATCCAATGACCTAACATGGACACAGTTATCGACCATGTATTACTCTGTGCGGCGGCTATCCATCAACTAACTTAAATACTTACAACAAATAAACGGTAGGTGTTTGAATAAAGCTGTTTCTTATGCGAATGCAAATCGATTTGTCAAGTTTTATCTACTAGGGTTATGAAAGTGTTTGGCTGTGTAGATCACATCTCAATTTGACCTTTCCAGGCTCTGAAGAAAGCGAAACCGCCGAAACGTCAGCAATTGTAATAGTTCCCAGGATCGACTTTTTTTTTTGTAATCGATTGTAATCGATTACAATTGTAATCGATTTTGAAGTGAAAGTCAATATCCTTGCACAGGAGTCCAAAACACCAGCGCGAAAACTCCTTGAGGCTTTTTGGATCAATGCCAAAAGCCCTACAATGAATAGCAGGGACGAATGCCCGGAGATCATACGCGACCTGATCTCGTACGTTCGCATCGATTTTTGATGTGGGATGGTGCAGTCGTCAACCACATGCGACTATAATCAGCTGTTCTAAACTTCCTCATTGGAAGTCACGAAAAAGCGGTGGGTTTTTCGAGAAGTTGTTGATTGTGTAATTACCGGAGAGTTCTTCGTCTTTTTGTAAGTGTTATTGAAGCGTTTGGCCTAGTAGATTGTATATCAGTATACCCTTCCAGGCTCTGAAGAAGGCGATACTGCCGAAACGTCAGCTAGCGTTGTATTGTATTGTGTTTTTATGGAAGTAAATGTATGCTGTTTAAAAACCTCGCGATTGCTGAGCAAGAAAACGACACAGTCAGCAATTGTGTTCTAATAAATTCTATATTAGCAACCTCGTGTCTGCTTATTGAAGAAAAACATTGAATTTTCCAGACCACCTGAAGATTGAACAACTAAGACACTGTTTTAAGAGAGTCATTAGTTGCGCAATCGACAAGCCGTGCATTTTTATTTTCTTTTCGTGCTCTACGAGCAACTCGAGAATGGCTTGCATTGCAGAGTCATTGGACACGTTGGTATAAAGTGAAGTAACATCGAATGACTCCATTACATGCGTGCTGTTTGATTGCGCGCGCCTTAGGTGATCCAGAAATATTTTGGTGTTAGGTAGATGGTTTGGTACGAATTTTAGCAGCTGAGTTAGGATAAGGTTTAGGAACCACGTTATTCTATCCGTTGGCCCGCCTATACAACTGATGATAGGTCTAACTTTATATGATGATGGGTTCGTTGACGTAACATCATCAGTTAAAGTAAGCTTATGTGTTTTAATAAGCAAGTAAAGGACAGGGCAAATCGGGTGTTCGTTTTTAAGTCGAGAAATAACTGAAGGCTCTAAACCCGCGGCCTTTGCCGTGCTGACCCATTCTTGATTTAATTTTCGGTATTGATTTCTGTATTCCTTTTCAGAGGATGTTCGATAGAGAAAAACATCACTGAGGTGCTCCTCTGTTATCCTAATATCCAACTGACTAGGAAGAACTACAAATTCTCCGCCTTTATCACTAATAGAAAGTGTAATAGATTTTGAATTCAAAAGCTCTCAAACATGGCGCAGGCCACAGTTTTGTTGGTGTGTGAGGTTGGAGCTTCTTTTTCGTTTTTGGTAGTGATTGGGTATGCGGAGAATTTCGTCGGAAAATAAACGAAATGTAGGTTCAATACCACTATTTGGTAGCTCTTGTTTAAAGAAAGTTTCGAGTTATTTTCCTATCCGTCATTTATAGGCCTTTAAAAACATAAATATACATGCTTCTATATATATGGGTGCACGTAGATGAAATATCTCAATTTGGCAACAGAGGAGCAGGAGTCCATCCTCGAATCCATCTGCGTCTTAGGATGGGTGCAAAAGAACTTTTCATCCACGTTTAAACATCAGTGGGATCTTGGGATTCTTCAGGTGTAAATGTGAATAACTCTATCAATTTTGCAAATTTATGTTAAAAAAAAAGTTTAAGTAACCAAGTGGAACTCACTTGGTCATCAATACACCCGAATATGCGTTGAATACATGGTATTTAACACAAAAATAATGACCACTTTCAACTCTGAACTAATTCAGCTCAACTCTTCCTGAAGTTTACTAGTTACCCCAAAGAAGAGAATTTGGAGATCTCTGCCTAGAAAAAAGCAATAAAATATGTTGAAATAAGACCGTTTTTTTTGGAGTCCATGACACATGCTGTTCTCCTTTTTTGTGCTACGATTGCTTTCCCGTACACGAAACTAATTTAGTAATTGATTTGGATAGAAGGTGACTTGTTCGTGTCCACCATTGAAGTCGTTCGCAGTCGCAGTGCTTTGAAAATTATAAAACTCCAAATTTCTTCCCCTATTTTTCTAACTTCTCTTTGTATATGTATATATATATATATATAAAGATAAAAGGATAAAGCTCTCGACGCTGATCAATCCCTATCCCTGAGGGATGTGCCATGCATTCGACTTCATTAAGCATCGTGTGGAGGTGATTGAATGCATATCTGGCCTGTACAATGACTCACGGTGGCTTACCGATGTGTCGAGCCAGTGCTGCTATCCTTGCAAACAAGTCTAGTACAAATTTGCCGACCCGGAGTGATGGAAGGCTTGGTGGGCTATGGACGCGGGATCGACTCATGTGTGTGTTGCACGGCGCCTCTGACCACTGCGCCACACGCGCACTGAACATAAGGTACCCGAACGACACACTGCGTCCGTGATTCTCATCTTCATTCTCATTTCAGTGGCCTTCATCCCTCACAAGGTGTTTTTTGCTACACTTCTGTGCGGTATCGACAGCTTGTCCAAAGCAGACGTTATGTGAAGTATATCCCGTGAAAAGTTTATTCTCTTCACATAATAATTTACAAAAACTCTTCTGATGAGTTCATTTTCGATGGGAGACCATTGCTGTTGAGACGGAGGATGCAGCATAGATCGCAGTCGCTGAAGAATGGTAGCATCAAACTTTGAAAATTCAGTGTATCGACGATTCCCTCAAGTTGCATGAGGGGCAAACCGTTTTGCGAAGTATAACTATACCTTACACAGGAAAGGCCACCAGAGTAGTGGACGTCGGAAAAGGTCGGCTAAAGAGGTCGACAACTCGGCAACGAACAGAACGTGGAGCTGGTATCGGTAGATGAAAGGAGCTCGTCTTTCAATAATAAACAATGATTTTTCGCCACATCAAGAATTGAATTGTTGAAAAAATGACAGAGTAGTAAAGGATTTGCTTTGTTGATTTAGAGGTGTATATGATTGCCCGTGTAAAACTCAGTGCGGCCGGTCTCAACCAAATATTAGCTATTCAAAAATAAATGACCGTTTTAACTATATTATTTGAGATGCATAACTTGCTACAAACAAACCTTGATGAATAAAAATAAAAAATCATTCGAATTTCCACATTTTTTCCAACAGAATAGCAAGTTTATTTGGTTGGATAAAATTTTGGAGTTCTGGAAGCGATGAATTCGTTGAAGGCATTTTTTGCGCCATCGTAGTCGCTGAAGTATTTCTCCTGCAGGAAGTTGTCAAGATCCTTGAAGAAATGATAGACGATAGGCGAGAGGTCGGCTGAATATGGCGGATGAGACACAGTTTCGTTCGTAGCACAACTCGTTTGACTTTTGCCGCGTTGGTTCCGCAATTTCACGCCGGGCGCTGTCGTGAATAAGGAATGGTCCTTTTCTCTTCACTAATGCCGGTCGTTGTTGGAGCTTACGGTGCATTCCGTCGATTTATTGGCAATATTTCTCTGCCGTAATCGTTTCTCTTGGACTCAAAAAGCTGTGATAAATCAGCCTGCCTGCAGGCCACCAAACAGTCATCATAACCTTTTTTGGTGCAATATTTGGGAAGTGCTGTAGGACCTGGTCGCAATCCAACCATTGAGCTGGACGTTACCGGTTGTCGTACAGAATCCATTTCTCGTCGCGCGTCACAGTTCGATCAAGAAAAGGGTCGCTTTTGTAGCGCAGAATAAGAGCATACGACACTTCCAAATAGCGATTTTTTCGATTATCGTTTAATTCGCGAGGCACTCACTTGTCTTGATTTTTTGTCTTTCCTATGCGATTCAAGTGAGTGGAAAATAACTCGAAAGACCGACTTTCTATAAACCTCGGCATAGATAGTTGATATATTTATTTATGTGATCTTATAAACTGATCTTCTTAAGCTGACGCCAGGTTGGTACAGATCTTCGCTGTCGTTGTTGATGTTATTGATCGATGGCTGACGTTTCGGTGAATTCGCCTTCCTCAGAGCCTGGACGTATTTAATATTAGAATATTTTTAATATTCGGTGGAAAAGAAGGTTAAAGTATTAATGAAGATCAAACTTTCAAATAGACGCCATATTGAACAGAAAGGCCACTCACCGTGATGTTACGTGTGGGACTGGCCCACACGTAGTTCACGTGGAGTCGTGAGCAAGACACGCCCCGGGGTGAGTGGAAAATATTCCTGTGCTTATGCGAAGTTGTTCTGAAAGGTTCCGAACAGTTGTTCGCGTGTTTGCCTTCACTAGTGCCTTCAATTCATCGTCGTCAGTTTCATTAAGACGTTCTCACCACTCCTGACCTTCGAGGTCGAAATCACTTGATCGGAATTTCCGGAACCGTGTTCACATTGTTCATTCATTAACACTATCTACACCCCAAACTTCACTAATGTTTCGTGCCGTCTGGTGGTGCTGCCCTACGACCGAGCGAGTTTGAACTCATGAATGAAAATTTGACGAAAATTCGTTTTTGACATCCGAAATTGCAAAGTTCAGAATTTGTAGAAAAATTTAACTTTTGGCAAAATTGAAAAGAGCATGAAATGGGCTTTCTAATGATATACAACATTTTAAGATACAACAGTATTCTATTCGTGGAAATACATTAATACAACAAATATTTTAAAACACTCATTCATTTTCGAGCAGCCTAATAATTCAGAGGCTTACAAGGAAGAACACACCTCTGAAGAAGGCAAAACCGCCGGAACGTCAGTCATTTCGTATTAATAAATGCTGTGAGAACAACTTGGTGTTTCTTCATAAAGAAACAGTCAATGTGATTTTTTTAATTACTTTTTACTATGACCCACCATTCCTCCACAATGCTGTCAACATTTGGAACTGCTTTCGAACTTATACCTCTTAACTGTTTACCGTCTCATCGTGGCAGGGAGATGGTCCTAGGTGTCGGACTGCGATGCACAGCGGGTGTTCCACACCCCCGGCAGTCTCTCAAGGTCAGAAAGAGTCCAACGTTTCCATGAGGAAACCTGGCTAAGAGTAAACCAATACCAGGATCCACCACTGTGCTGATATCAAGCTAGTCCCATGGTGGCAAATCTACTTCCGATCCACAAGGGCGACGGAGATTTTCTGTGGTGGTGATGATGTTGGGCAGACTTTAGCCTGGTTGACCTCAGAACTCCGAAAAAAATGGAGGCAGTGCTGGGACCCGCACAACTATTAAGGAGGGCTCATCTAACAAGTATCCAAATAGTAAGCATGGAGCTTAATTGCGTTTTTATGCACATTTTCTTACACTGCCCAGTTTTTTGCGATAGTCATCTGTAATCATAGTGATTTTGAGAGGAATAGCAGCCGTCTAATAGTCAGAAATTGAGCCTCGTTTACCTTGAGCAATAAACAAGGCTGTCTACCGATGACGAGGACTAGGACCTCTAAGAACTCAATAGACTTGTTAAAGGGGTTTTGTTTCATTGCCACAATATTTTGCTAAAGCTCTTACTGATAAGTTCGACTATTGGTCCAGTTTGATACAACCTTCGTTAATCCACTCTGTTGTCTGCAGAATGGAGGTTAAGCAACAGGCTTTCAAATCTATCTCATTTAATAAGACGGGCAGTAGTAATATGGCATGCAAGAGCATCCGTCAATTGTGGTGGTCTAATAATCCTTATCTTAAGGCACAGACCATTGAATATTCCCATCTTGTCAACACATGTGGTCTTCAACAACGTATTTTTCTTTATTTTATACGTCTTCGTTCCACCACGGTTAAATATTGCTCATAGGCAATTCACGGACTTGCATTAATTTCTTCACCGAAACGAAAATTATTTGTTCACGCAAGATCAAGGTCCGATGGTTGTAAGGTTTTGCCTCATTAAACTACTCACCGTCTAAATGGTCACAGTCACCCTCAAAATCAACAGAATTATCCTCCATGGCAGCTCCTTCGACAAGAGCAGACAAGTTCCCTATCGTACTTCGGATACCAAGCCTTTCGCTTTAACTTCCGATGAGGAGTCGACAGATGTTTAATTAATTTATCTACTGGTATTATTGAAGTCTTTAAAATTCACTCCACTCCTTGACCAATAAAACTAACTAGAAATGGTCAACGACTTTTGGAGAGTAAGGTATAGTTAGCAAACTGTACATTCCTCGGACTTTAAAACAAATATCTTTAACAGATGTGATGTTCAAGCCTCCAGTTATCGGTAGACCACCTTCATCTATTATATGAGGTTTATGAACATCGCGTGTGGGAAAGTGGTCGGAAGCGCCCTGCAACACATACGTGGAATCGATCCCAATTTTTTGCGTTTTTGTTGAAATTTTGTTTTGCGATTTTGCGTTGCACATAGACAGTCGCATAGGCGGTTACGAACTAGCTGGCGTCTTAGACCACTCAGTGGTATTTCAATTATCGCTACCGAATTCTCTAGACTGGCCCTTCTTAAACAGCGTTTTATAGCTGCACTTACTTTATTTGAAACGATGGGCAGTATAAACAGGACCTTCTTGTCGCTAGAGTTATCGTTGGGGTGCCTGTGGTTTCCTCTACACCTACCTCGAGCTACGGTTTCGTAGCCATTAAAAATGGCTATTTGCCGCGCCAAGTTCCGGGACTCCTCTGTTGTCTTCCTGTGCACACGCTGGGAGCTGTTCGATACATGTTCTCACAAGCGCCCTTTTCGTGTGAGAGGGGTGAGAGGAGAGGTAATGAACCAACATGTTTTTAGCACTTGGTTCTTGATACTGCTTCGTAATGTTGCCGTTTTCACATAGGCTAATTTGCACGTTCAGAGATGGAAGCCAGTTTTCTTTTGGTTTCTCTCGGGTGAATTTAATATACTCTGACTGTGTGTTCAACAACTCGAAACATCTGTCGATTTCTTCTTGCGTTGAACAAATGACCAAGCAGTCATCTATAAATCTACAGTAGAGTAACGGACCGAGGTCGATTACTGGCGCTTCCACCTTAGACATGAATGTAATGGCAAGGCTTGGTGCCAGTCGTTGTCTCATTGCCAGCCCTCTCATTTGTGCGTAATACCTCCCGGACCATCTGAAGATTGAGCAGTTTAGGCACTCCTTTAGGAGTGTCATCAACTGCTGAATCGAGAAGCCGTACATGTTTATTGCTCCTTCGTGTTGTATAAGGAGCTCGTTTATGGCTTTCATAGNTGGCAAGGCTTGGTGCCAGTCGTTGTCTCATTGCCAGCCCTCTCATTTGTGCGTAATACCTCCCGGACCATCTGAAGATTGAGCAGTTTAGGCACTCCTTTAGGAGTGTCATCAACTGCTGAATCGAGAAGCCGTACATGTTTATTGCTCCTTCGTGTTGTATAAGGAGCTCGTTTATGGCTTGCATAGCGGCGTCATTCGACAGGTTCGTATAGAGGGCAGTGACGTCGAAGGACTCCACCACGTACGCGCTGTTGGGTCGCGCGTTACGTAGACGATCCAGGAACATTTGGGTGTTCGTTAGATGAGCTGGAATGTACTTCAACAGCTGAGTAAGTATTAGGGTTATTAACCACGTTATTCTATCCGTTGGCCCGTCCACGAAGCTAATGATAGGTCTAACCTTAAATAACGATGGATCGGTAGACACGAGATCATCGCTGGATACTAACTTATGGGTTTTGATAAGTAAGTACAGGACGGGACATATTGGTAAGTCAATTTTGAGATGAGAGATAAGTGATGGTTTTAACCCAGCCGCTCTTTCCACTTTAACCCATTCGTTGTTTAACTTTCGGTATTGACTTTTAAATTCCTTCTTAGACGACGGACGATAAAGGGAAGCATCTTTAAGGTGCTTCTCCGTGAGCCATCTCCTCGAATGAGGCATCCTTACGCAGTGATGCCCTTTTATACACGATGCTGATGGTCGATTTAATGATAATGTCCGGTGATAACAGCTTGTTTTTCTTCCGAACATACATCATTGCGCACATCGTGCAGAAGTCGGTGTTGTTATTAGCTAGCACAAAGCGTAGTAATATTTCGAAACCGACTTTCCTTGAACCTCGGTATCACTAATCAATATGCATTCTTTCTTTGATGAGCTTACACGAAGTTGATAATGATGTTTATTTTCGGTTAACGTTTCGACGTCTTCGTCTTCCTCAGAGCCTATGTATGACGGAAAACGGAAACGGAAACGGAAGTCCTCTACACGAGTCCTCACAGTTCAGCAGCGAATGTGCCGTGCTCACAACATAACGGCTATCAGTTCAGTAGCCGATCTTCCACGATCACATTACAGATTTCAGATTTCTGATTTCAGAACTTGGCTAACAGCACAGACAGATCTCTAGAAAACATGGATCACGAGTCCTGATGTCGTTTAACGTGGTTCTTTGGAAATGAGAGCCTCGACTAGTGAATTTTCGACGCGACAAGAATGTCATGCACAGGGTACTTGTATCAGGTCTATTCACTCAGTGATAGAAACATGGTATAACATTTTCAACCCATTTTCGAGTAAGTTTCCAGAAAAGTAGAAAAAACTGACTATTACAGAATACATTCTGTTTTCACAGCAATTTTTACTTGTTTCTTCATTAAGGGTTCGAAAATGGCAAAGGAATATGATCGTTCACTAGCACAAATATCGTTAAACTTGCTACTGAGAGGTTCGCAGTCATTCTATAAACATATTTCGAATCATCGTCATTATTCCTATAAGAGCAAGCAAATTTTATGTTAGTTTGTTCTGGAATACGCATCAAGCATTTTATTAGATTCATACTGTAGCTGCGAATTCGTTCCATACATCTGCCACCAAGATTTCAGTCACATTGAACACAGCATTGCACACTCACCGCTTTCAATGAGTATGTGTATGTATGTGTCCCTGAGTATATCTCGTGGAGACCAACTGCACAGAATTCACATGGAAGCGTAATGTGCCCCTCCCATCAGAATAACAGTCTTATATACTGCCCAATATCACGCGTGATATTGAGACATTCTTCCCTACGGTTCACTTTCGGATTTCTGGAATTAATCCAGAACGCCTCGAGAGTTTTGCACGCCTGTGTTTTCGGTTCCTGTGCAAGGATCGTTTTGTAATGGGAGGGGCACATTACGGTTCTATGTGAATTACTCACTGGAACACTCATAGAAAGCGGTGAATGTGCAAAGAAACTATTCTGCGTTCAATGTGATTTAAATCTTGGTCTGGCGTTTTCTCTCTTTGGTTATGGAGGTGTTTGGCCGAATAGATTGCTGTCAACTTGACCTTTCCAGGCTCTGAGGAAGGCGAAATCCGCCGAAACGTCAGCTTGTTCGTGAATAAAGAATAAAATAACACCTCACATTTGCTCAACAAGAATACGAAGAATTTATTCATAACACGAATGACCGACTTTCTATAAAGCTCGGCATAGATATTTGATATATCTATTTATGTGATCTTATAAACTGATCTTCTTAAGGTGATTTGAGGTGGGTACAGGTCTTCGTTGTCGTTGTCGTTGTTTTTGATGTTATTGATCGATGGCTGACGTTTCGGCGACTTCGCCTTCCTCAGAGGCGTGATGTTACGTGTGGGACTACCAACCTCGCGTCAGCTTAAGAAGATCAGTTTATAAGATCACATAAATAAGTATATTATTCATAACATTTGCTAATTAAGTACTAAATTCTTTCGATGTCATTAACGATTCTCTCATTCCCAAGTTCTGTTATTTCTCAGAGTATATGAAAAATTGGACGTTGCCTGAGTAGACATATGTTGTTTCGAACTTACGAGACCAACATATAGAAATGAATGCGAGAAAATATTTGTCTTTCCCCTGCATAACACGTGTCCCGATTTTTACCGATCGGGAGCGAACGTTTCTTAGTAGACTTTGTTGCTTGTGAGTACCCATAACTCATCTTATTTGTATTCCAGACATTCGTGAAAAAAGTATCTCACCGTAAAGGTCGAATGCCTGCCTCATGTCCGCTTGATATTCCATAGAGCAAGTAGAAAAAACAAGAACGAAATGGTTCGGCATCTTGGTTTAAAGAGCGGTGTCTCCGATGCCAGACCGAAACTTCGGATTTCTTCACTCGCCTGTGTGATGCGAAGTTCTTCTGGCTAGCGTCATCTTGTCGATAACTCATTCAGTGACAATCCACTGCTCTGATGAGCGCTGAGGCAGTTTTTCTTTCTACACTTCGACAAATCTTGATACTACTCGCTTTCTCGTTGTCACTTTTGGTGCTAATTCACTTGTTATGTAGACTTTTTACCCAGACACTTACAGCCGTATTTTGAAATATTCGTTGTGTCGAGTTCGAATGAGTGGTCAGAAACGTTTTTCGTGAGTACTGTTTTCGAGGGGTCCAGCCGAAGATCTAGTTTTCCACAGGCATTTCCGAATCTCTTCAGAAATTTCTCGCCTACCAATGCTAAGAACGATGTCGTTGGCAAAGCAAAAATGGCGCAGAACGTGACAGTCGTCGACTTCCATTGCCATATCTATACTGCGCCGGTGTTCGAATTCCTTTATGTAGGATGACATGAATAGCTTTACGGAAACGATATCCATTTATTGAACAGCTCTCGTTGTGTGTGGCGATTACGCGATGGAGTAGCGTAATCAACTTGTCAAATTAGTGTAGAATAACTTATGAAGGGTCTTCATCAACTAGGTAGTAATGATTTATTCAGAGTATCCAAGCATTCTATAGCAACACTGCACTCATGCGAATCTGAAGCCTTCTTAAAGTGTTTAGACAGGATAAAAGTGCGGTTATTCTAATGTCGTAGTGCTTAAGTGTGTGGTGTGGTGTGATATCCGGATAAATGTAATCCACCTATCTTCATAACATTATAACATCATAACATTGACTTTTTTGTGATCTTATTGCTCTTGTAAAACCATTTCTGATTTGGTCCGTGTCGTTAATGACAACTGGTTTAAGCACATCAATGCCACGAACAGAAAAGATGGATTGGTAAATGTTAGTCTAATGTCGGAAAGTTCACTCTTTTTACAGAAATTTTTGGGTGCTTTCCATCCCCGTAGTTAATCCACCAAATGCACCCATCAAATACTCACTTTTCGACTCCCTTTTTGTTTTTCTTCTTTTTTCTTCCCATTTTTACATCATCTTTTTTTCTTTTGAGCGCTTCTTCTTAAACGATAGTATCACATGAGCAGCCAAGGAAATTAGCATTCTCGGTCGGATGAAATTGCCGTTCTTTAAAATGATGCTGGTTAAAAAGAATGTCCACGTGATCAATACATAAATGAATGGATATAACCTCTCTAGAAAAGAGCGAGTGCGGCGCAGTGGTCGGAGGCGCCCTGCAACACACACATGGAATCGATCCGCGCGTCCATGACCCACCAAGCCTTTCATCCTTGCAGGATCAGCAAATTGGTACCAGACTTGTCTGGGAGAGGATAGCAGTACTGGCTCGATACATCGTTGTTGGGCCACCGCGTTATTGTGAAGCCCAGACATGCGTTCATTCACCTCGAACGATACTTAATGAAGTGGAACGCATGGCGCATCCTTCAGGGATTGATCAACGCCGAGAGTTTTATCCTTTTTAGCTTTACCCTCGTTTCATACTTACGGGTTGGTTAGCGCAGTGGTAGTGGTGCCCGTCATCACGAGCCCGGTACTAGTTCGATTCCTCTCTGTGCCAACCAAGCCTTTCAACCCTCCGGGGTCGGGAAATTGGTACCGGACTTGTCCAGGAAATAATCACTCTTTGCGATCCAATTGAGAACGCTCCATGCTGGCTAATATTCGTGGAGATGCGAGGAAACGAATCGAATGTGAGAAGTGCTGGGATCCGCACAGTAGACGTGAAAATGGGTCAAATGAAATGAAAATAGGAAAGCTTTCATTTTTATACTTGCAAGCAGGCAATAATCTGCTTTGTCTCCAAAAATATGAATCCTTGGTCCTAATACCCACGTTGTACGCAATGTTGAGCCCTTCAGCCAGCAGGAAACTTTTCATTGAATTGGGCAACCTCATCATTTTTGAGAAAGTTCACTTTGTTGAGGGAAAGGAAAAGTTTTGGAAAAGGTTTAAAAGGCTCTACTTTTCAAAGTACTTTATTTTTTGTGCTGTTTATGAAAAATATACTCACTGAGCAGCAAATACTCTTGTAATGGTCACCTCGATCTAAAGTCTCGCTGTCGGAGTAGTTGGTTTTTGTTTTCGTAGTTTCCTGGTGGTGTGTTTAATGTAAGATTTAGCACCGATAACATTTTGAAATATGGTAAATAAAGTCGTAATGTTGTTATTGTGACAACTCATGTGCATTGATGTGTAGGTATTGATGTTTGTGGAAGTTTCGATTCAGCTCCTAATGATGTCCGTTTTGCATCACTAAACAGCTGGATAGGAAATTGCTGTTGCCGATGAGCGAACATTCATAACGTTGAAAAAGAGGCAGAAAAGCTGGAAGCTATTTCTGAATTTCATCCGTATTCATTTAGCAATGTGCATGTCCATCATTACTCCATACTCACTTTTCAGGAAAAATTTTTTAATAAAAGAATTTTCTTAATATCCCTTTCTTGGCGCCCAGATTTTCTACGCTGAACATTTTTTTACACGTTTGGTTGGTAATATTAACTTTATTGATTTCGGTAATTCGGAAAACCTCGGATGTTTCAGCTACATCATGCGGAATTCTGCTAACCACTAAAATTTATGACCCGGATGGTGTAGTGGTGAAATGCGCTGCTCCCCGGTAAGGACAACAGCGCGTGTTCGTTCCCCACTGCATACACCCGTGGTCCGGAGTTTTGCAAATATCTCAGCACTTCATACGAGTTATATTTCACAACATACCCTGCCATTAAGAAGAAAAAGGCAGTAAATAAAAGAGTTAAGACTAAAATTTATCCTTATCAAAAATAACTATGGGGCAGATAGAGCAGTGATCGTGGTATCGTTTATGACTACTAGGGTGCTGCTTCGACCCCATATTATCGCACCAAGCCTTTCATCTTTCCGGGCTTAGGAAACTGGTGCCAAACTTGTCTGCAAAAACCTCAGTCTTATCAATGGAAATAGGAGCGATTTAGCCTGGCGATCTCAGGTCTCTAATAAGGTTTAACTTGACCAGCATTCGACAGCATTCACGATGAAGGGAACATCCCCAAGAAGCACCTGAAAGCACATGGGAAAATTTGGAAACCCTCGTGGGCCATGGATGTGACGAAGCGAATCGAATGCAGGAAGTTCTGAGATCCGCACGATGGGTCGGTGAAACTCTTTCTGTTGTTTTATGATGCTGAGATATTTGTAAAACTCCTGTCCGCAGGTGTCTGCGGTGGGGAACGAACGCGCTATTGTCCTTTCCGGGGAGTAACGCGTTCACTACCACACCATGCGGGTCCTTGGCATCGCGTGTCTCTCAGCTAGTTCTATCCGTTGTGTTATTTTTGGAACTGTTTGGCGACTTCTACACTACGCACTATATCCAAATTCCCTCAGCGTGTAATTTTGTTTTACGTTACTGTATGCTGACCTGTGTCGACACTTTATCAGATTTTTCAAATTTTTAGAATTTTCTTGTGTTAGCATGTTAACTACTTTAGTGTAACGGAGACGTTTTAACCGGCTTAATAAATTTTATATTGCGCTTGTTTTTTAGTAACTCAAAAGACAATCAAAGAGTCCAACAGTTTGCCCTTGTTAAGCTAATGTGTGGTTGGTATGTGTTCTTGTTCTTGTTCTTGTTGTTCTTGTTGTTTTTGTTGTTTTTCTTGTTCTTCTTGTTCTTCTTGTTCTTGTTCTTGTTCTTGTTCTTGTTCTTGTTCTTGTTCCATGGCCGACATTTCTGCTATTTCGCCTACCTCAGAGCCGTGCTGTTGCGAGTGGGACCACCCATGTGTTGTTTACACTAAATATGCTAACGCCGAACGGGTTGAGGGGTTGGCGTTTTCGTTACGGGCGTCAAAATGGTAGCGCCATATGTGCACTAGAGGGCACATTTAACTACTGCGCTACACGGGTCCTGGGACTCTCTAGTATCGTGGTGTGTACGAAATTTTCATCCTTGCTACAGAATCTCTACAGATTTCTTAGTACCACGAAGAGTAGTGTGAACTTTTCCTTGTTTCCCTCTTAATCGAAGACTGCAGTGACTGAGTCGGCATATAATTTGATTTAAGCGATTAAATTGAACTTCGTATTCTTGGTGAGCAAAAGCGATGTGTTATTTTATTCTTTGTTCACGAACAAGGTAACGTTTTCGCCTTCCTCAGAGCCTGGAAAGGTCATGTTGACTGCAATCTACACGGCCAAACACCTCTATAACAAAACAGAGAAAATGCTGAACCAAAATTTCAGCCACACTGAACACAGAGTCTTTGCACACTCACCGCTTTCTATGAAGCTTCCACTGAGTATGTCGCGTAGAGACCAACCGCACAGAATTCACATGGAAGCGTAATGTGCCCCTCCCTTCAGAAAACGATCGTTGCACAGGAATCGAAAATAGAAGCCAGAAAAACTCTCGGGGCGTTCTGGATTAATTCCAGAAATCCGAAAGTGAACCGTAGGGAAGAATGTCTCAATATTACCCGTGATATTGGGCACTATATAAGACTGTTATTCTGATGGGAGGGGCACATTACGCTTCCATGTGAATTCTGTGTGGTTGGTCTCCACGAGATATACTCAGGGACACATACATACACATACTCATTGAAAGCGGTGAGTGTGCAATGCTGTGTTCAATGTGACTGAAATCTTGGTTTAGCGTTTTCTCTGTTTGGTTATGAAGGTGTTTGGCCGAATAGATTGCTGTCAACTTGAATAAAGAATAAAAATAACACCTCGCGTTTGTTCAACAAAAATACTAAGAATTACTTGATCAATACCGAGGTTAATAGAATGTCGGTCGTAGGATTTATCAATTGAACTTGTTCTCGCTCAAATCTTATCTAAACATCTTGCCCACAAATAAATGTAATATTTTCTTTCCAGTTACATCGTTTAGCATTACCCTCTACAGCAACTTTCGCAGACGTTTTCTGTAGTTATTTTTATTTTCCAACTCTACAGTCCTCATGTAACGCAGTGGTCGGGGGCGCCCTACAACGCACAACTGGAATCGATCCCCGCGCCTGCGCCCTACCAAGCCTTCCATTCCTCCGGGATCGGTAGATTGGTGCCAGACTTCTCTGGGAGGGTAGCACCACTGGTTCGGTACATCGTTAGGCCACCTCGAGTCATTATAAAGGCCAGATATGCATTCAATCACCTCCAAACGATGCTACGATGCTTAGTGAAGTCGAATTTATGGCGCATGCCTCAGGGATTGATCAACGCTGAGAGCTTTATCCTTTTTATATCCTGTTTACTCTCCTATATACTAATATTAAGTTTCGTCCAACGTTGCGATATTTTGCTTGCATTTAGTGCTTTTGTCACATGGACATTCCATTGCTTTCTTCACTGCAACAGACTTGATCACATTAACGTAATTCCTTAGAATTCCTTGTTTTCCTCAGCTAGAACTTAAGTGTGGTCCTTCTTTTCACTCTGGTTCAAATGAGCTGCAGAGTGTCGGTTCGAAAACAAAAGTTCCATCATGTCTTGTTTGTTAACGATGTCTTCTTCGTTCCATTCTATATCTTGGACTACTGCAAGAATTTCCTCATGGTTTTCTTCACAATGTTGTTGGTATCAAATAGGAAATTATGTCCACACTATTGTGGAAAACAAAGCTGAACGATTGATGCCGAGTTTTGAATCGAAGAAAGGATTGTTAGCAGAATCCTGGGATGAGTATGCCCTTCTGCTCAGTTGTTTCATTGGTTGTCGAAGAGAATGGACCATGATCTGACATCTTTATTAAGCCATAATCGTCAACTATTTAGGAAAAAACTGAAATTAATTGTGCATTTTAGCCGTGGAAAAGAAGACGCGTAAGAAGCTTCAAGCTTAATGAGGGGTAGTGGGAGGCAAGTTGAATGGACCAAAATAGTAATAGTTGAGGAGACGACCAGCACCCTCAGTTATCCATATCTGGTTGGGATCCCCTGGATAGAGCAATGCTTCATACTTGTTGTGCTACCACAATCGAGCATTAGCTCTCTTGAAACTATTCCAACTCAGCAATATACCAAAAAATTTTTTAAACCTTGCAAAGAACATCGTCCCACCACATCTCTAACGTCTTCACACCTCCGTTGACTCACATAAGAGAACCAACTTTCTCTTGCACAAACGAGTCTAGAACCGGAAATTTTTTAAGTATTTGTTTGAGGGTTTTCATGTAGCATTTTAGTGTTCTTTCTGTTATTATTCGACCTATGAGACTCGTTCTTACAAATATTTCTGCCTTTCACATTATCGAAAAAGAGGAGCTTGCTGTATTTCTTTTTTCCTGAGCTCTGTCTTTGATCATTTCCGTTGCAGAAAATGACCTCATTCTCATTTCGCATTTCATAATAAACTTTATAACGCTTTTTTTTATTAGGATTGAGATATCGAAACGTCTAAGCAGACTCAAGGAAAATTTCAATTTTTCCTTGTCGCGTGGCAGAATTTCATGAACAACTATGCTCTATTAAAGAGTAAGGACAGCGTCGTACTTTTTCTTGAAAGCATTCATGAATAGACCAGCTTCTCGAGATCGATCTGGTGATAGTCTTACCCTGTTTTAAACTTGACAACCAGCTGAATATTCATTGTGCAGACACGTGTAGCAGCGAGCGATATATTTTGGAGATTTCTCTGTCTAAGGTTGGAAGCTAGACCTTTGAAATTGTGAGTTACTATAGATAGGTCGTGATGGTTATGACGACCTCATAAAAACCTTTGTATTCGTTTCATTCCAGTCATCGGTTTCAAACCACATTCCATCTCTGTCACTTGATTGCACTTTTTTGCTACATAGAGGACATAAGTTACATAGTTCCCAGGATCGACTTTCTCTTAACCTCGGCATTGGAATATGAATGTGTCGTTTTCTTGCTCAGCAATCGCGAGGT
>UYYA01004575.1:2864-88422 GCA_900624975.1 Angiostrongylus costaricensis | reverse complement strand
TATAGCTTTTTTGAATTACTAGAAAGGTTCTTCGTTTGCTTTATGATGCAGGATTCTTACCGCTGCTGATTTTAGCTTTTTATTTAATGCGTTCTACAATTCGCACCAGCAGTGTATTATGCGTGAAACAGCTATAATGATGCTGAGATATATTTATTTATGAGATCTTATAAACTGATCTTCTTAAGCTGACGCGAGGTTGGTACAGATCTTCGTTGTCGTTGTCGTTGTCGTTGTTTTTGATGTTATTGATCGATGGCTGACGTTTCGGCGACTTCGCCTTCCTCAGAGCCGTGATGTTACGTGCGGGACTGACCCACACGTAGTTCACGTGGAGTTGCGAGCAAGACACGCCCGGGGTCAAAATATCATTTTCTGTACCAACCTCGCGTCAGCTTAAGAAGATCAGTTTATAAGATCTCATAAATAAATATATCTCTGATTTTAGTTGATCTCAATGAGAGCGTCATCATCACTCGCACATCGTGAACTCCTCCCGTTTCCTTCATAGTGGTGATTACCATTGCGAAAGACGACGTCGAATTGAGGATATCAGCAAAGGTGGAACCATATACGATGACAGAATGGACAAAAAACACGTAATCCATTCCTTGCACTGTCCTTATGTGTTTAACGACGGCAGAGCATTGAACAAATTCGCTATTCTCGACATTCCCTCTTGTCACATAGCCGTCCGTTGTTTGCTGTTCTTATATTTAATACTACAAATTTACGCTCTTTAATACTACTAATTTCATCCAGGTTGTGAATGACACCATCCTAACTCTCATTCGAAAACCTTTGTTGACTAGCGATAAAGGCATATTCGTGGGAAACATGGCATTTCCTGGAGGACTACCAAGTAAGATTCGATATCGAAAGTAAATATATCGTGATCCCAGTGGGGAGGTGGTATCCTCAAACACAAATGTACAGGTCGAATGACTCAGCACTAAACATTCGCCAAACAATCGATAACAAATCGCTCGTTGTAAGAACACTCACAGCATTACTGTTTCCTCAAACATTTCTATCATATTCTCTTTTACTTTATCACGTTTTCATATCATAAATTTTTATTACGTCAAAAATAAGTAAAAAATGATGACAGTATCCATATTTACAATAACAATACTAAACAATATTAATACGAACAGAAATGAACAGTAATAGTGACACCGATGGTTTCTATGCGCTCTGTTCTCTTCCTAAATGCATTTTCTAGTGTTCTCTTGAAGACTAATTAAAAGCCCTTTTCTCAAACGAGTTCATTTACCGATCATTTGAGTGCTTATCGACTATCGATCAGTGCCATCAGAGGCAGGGGAAACGAAGGACCCGCATGGTGTGGTGGTGAACACGTTTGTCCCCAGAAAGGGTAATAACGCTTTCGTTCCCCACGCCAGACACCTGCGGTCCGGAGTTTTGCAAATATCTCACATCATTCTGTTTGCTTATCCACTGTTATTCTGTTTGAAATAACTATAATAAACCATAGTTCTTTTATGGAACTAGGTATCAAATATACAAGAATGAATCAACATCTCCACGGATCTTCCACATATTCTCAAGCCGGTTAGTTGCAAGGCAACGTGGCGCCTCCACAGGTGGCGGATAGGAGGTTAGTCGTGGACCAAAAAAGTAAATGGGAGACGGTTAGGAGTCGTCTCCAACAAATAAGTCCCCTGTCTACTCTGAGAGAGCCTGGCAAGCTACCCGCGAGCATACCCAGCTCCCACGTTCAAAGCCCAGCAAGCTATACGTGGGCATCAGAATGCTAAACACAGTTTAAAAAAACGATCCTCATTCCCCTGACCCCGAAAGACCCCCCAATTTCGCAGCGTTGGTTAGGATGAGTACGGAGTGGCC
This sequence comes from Angiostrongylus costaricensis, assembly GCA_900624975.1. Lineage (NCBI taxonomy): Eukaryota > Metazoa > Nematoda > Chromadorea > Rhabditida > Metastrongylidae > Angiostrongylus > Angiostrongylus costaricensis. The sequence continues at coordinate 86,553 of UYYA01004575.1, read as the reverse complement.
GCTAAAATCTCAGGGCCAATGGAAGCTGCCTGGATTACAAAGAAATATGGTGGCGATCTGTACCTACAATGCACGTACACTTGCATCCTAGTCTTCGATAGAGGACTTGCTAATGCAAGCAAAAAGGATAAGGTAAAACATCATCGACCTGGCCGAGACGAGACGACGCCATCCATTTAACTCTATCTATGACACCGGAGAAGAACTGTTCCTCGGAACAGCAAAAGTAGAGGAGTCGGAAGTGCTGGCGTTCTCTTCAACATGAGTTTCTCCATGGACATCGATTCATTCGAACAACTTACAACCCGGATCGGATGCTTACGACTGGAGAGATGTGGATCAATACCGGCTTTGGCAATCTTCGTCGTTTACCGCTGACATCAAACTATGACGATGAAGAAGTCGATCTCCTATATGGACTTAGAGAAGCTCTACAGAAAAGACCATGCATTCTTCAAGATAATCACCGGAGATTTCAACACCAAGATTGGACCAAGAACAACGTCTGAAGAACGTCATATTGACACCTAGGGATTAGAATGAAGCGAACAGGGTGAGTGGATCTCTATGTTTATCATGGCGAACAAGATCATCCATGGTAACTCGCAATTCCAAAAGCTCCACCATCAACGCTGGGAACGTGGGAGTGTCTCAATAGAGAGTACCATAACGAAATAGACCACATCATAATAAATAGAAAGCTTTGCCTAACCGATGTCGCTGTTGACCTAAAATTCTACATGGGATCAGACCATTGTCCCCTTTGTGCAAGATTCTATTTCTCGTGGAATGGAGAAAAAGCCGCTAAATCCAAAGACCGAAGTCGCAGAATCACCGTAAACTGGGACTTATTCAATTCATTAGTCCGTCGTTGGGAAGAAGCCGTTGTCGCTAACATCGACGAAGAATACGATCAACTCATTCAACATCTTCACTTTAGCGATATGAAAGCTAAAAGTTTGAAAGTCACCAAGAGACGTCTGTCTACAGAAACACTCGAGCGGATACGCCAAGGTGAAATAAAACGAGGTGCAGGCAGCCGCGAACTAGCGTCCGAACTTGAAAAACAATGCAGGTAGGCGGTAAAAGAAAATCTGAAAGAGAGAAGAGCAGCAGTAATGATCGAAGCTGCAGAGTCCGGGAAAAGCATTCTCAAAACCCACCAAAGCTTCGTAAATTACAAAACCAAGATGATTGCACAAGCCCAGAGGGAACAGTTACAGCGTCCAGGAAAGCAATGGAGAAAATTATTCCGACTACTACCCAGATTTCTTCAATAGACATATCCGCCTTCCCTCATATGAAATGAAAGGATGGACATGTCGTACCACCGGTTCTCCCTTCCGAAACCCAACATGTCATTTCGTCGGTGAAAAATCGAACAGCACCAGGTCCGGGCAGGAGAAGACGAGAACACCTGAAGAACCTTCCGCCAGTCCTTGTAAACACACTGGCTCGGCTCTTCACACGTTACCTGTCCGAATGCAAGGTCCCTACTCAGTGGAAGACCAGAAAAACTGTGTTATTGTTCAAGAAGTGTGACCCGCACGATCATCGGCAAATATCGCCCAATCTGTTTACTGTTTGTCGTCTATAAACTTTTCACTCGAGTCATCCTAAACAGGATTAACAGAACACTAGACGAAGGACAGCAATGTAGCTTTGTCTCACTTCCATCGATTTACAGAAGGCCTTTGATTCAATTGAGACGGAAGCAGTTTGGGAAGCCTTGATAGTCAAGGAGTCCCTACTTAGTATTTAAGGACTCTTGTGAGGTGCACAACAATTTCACAATCAAGATATCACCAGTATACAACGATAGTATACAACGATCACTGTTGTCAAAAGAGGGGATAAGCAAGGTAACACCATCTCACAAAAATTATTTACCTCCACCCTCCAGAACATCATGCGAACATTGCAACAGGATAATATGGGAGTGGAAATCGTCGGTCGTTAGTTACACCATCTTCGCTTTGCTGCATATGATTGACGACTTTGATAAAGCCTGTGGAAAGATTGGTCTTCGACTAAATCTCACGAAAACGATGTTTATGAAGAACGGTTTGGTTCTGTATGCCCCATTCAGGCTCAATGGAACGAATATCCCCGAATGCTCTATCTAGGTCAGGAAATCAAAATGGTAAACGACTTAGCTCCAGAGCCGAGCAAAAGAAACGGGCGGCTTGCGGAGCTTCCAAGACTTTCAAGAGATTTAGTGAAGAGGACAAAGAACACCCGACTCCGTGCCCACCTTTTCGACTCAACGGAACTTCCTGCCCTAAAGTTTGTGTCAGAAACCTGGTCGCTGCATAAGCGGAATGAAAAAGCACTCAGCGTTATTGAAGGCGCAGTCGAAAGGACTATGCTAGGAGTATCTCGTTCACACAAGTAAGGGGTGAGATCCGAAGTCCCGATTTGCGTCACCGATCAAAAATCAAAGATGCCGTTCTGTACGCCAAACAGTCGAAGATAAGGTGGGCCGGACGCGCAATGCGCATGAATGATAATCGATGGACAAGAGCCATTAGTAACTGAGTTGTCAGGCGTACTGCAGGAAGACCACCGACCCGATGGTCAGAGCTCTTCACAAAGAGCCTTGAAGAAAGATATGATGCTCGAGAAGTCCCTAGAGCGAACAGCATCCACTTGGCTACTCTTGCACGTAACAGGAATAATTGGAAGATTTACTGGTGCCCGCTCAAATCACTCGGCGATCAATGGAACTACTGATGATACGGGTGACTCAACATAATGTGCAAAATTTTCTCAATGCTGACATCAATGTGTATGCCTGATGGGCAGCATACGGTAAACATTGGCACAAATACCATTCATCACCATAAAGCGTTAGGGCAAAATCTTCTCTATATCTGTGTCATTCTTTCAACTCTTCAAGCATCTTAGTTATCAAAAAAATTGTCGTCTATTGTCGAAAAAGTAGCAGGTCTGTCACAGCGGAAAATCGGACGTGTTCACGAAAGGCTTGAGTCTGTACAACTAATATGCAATGCAGTGCTTTTGCTGTGTTTCTGTGTGTTTTCCGCGAATTTTTCTAACAGCCGCCGTAATCTCCTTATGTCGATCTACCGTAATCAGATGGTATCTGAACAAATGTGTCGCTGCTGTTGTTTAGACGGCGTGCTCCGGCTATGAAAATTTGTACTCTATTTGTTGGCCTAATCGTCACAGTTCATCCTCAGGTTTCCATCAAGTTTTTTTTACATGATACCAGTTTGTTTCTTCTTCTTTTCATTTTTCTTTTTTGAATCACTTTTAGAAACGCAGGAAACATTAAGAAAACAGTAACTGAGGAGATTTTCCACATTGTCTTCAGTCTTTTTTTTTGGCCAGTAATTTTTTTTACTATAATGTCTTCGGTTTTTTGCTACGGTTTTCCCTAGTTCTCAGTTAGTTACTCGTCCTGCTGTACAAAATTACATGTGAAAAAGACGTATGATTATAACTGAATTGTAAGTTCATTTCAATCAAGTTATGCTCCTAGCTATTTACTTATTTTTGAATAACCGACGATTTTCCAAGGAAGAGCAGATTAGCTTACTTGATTAAAACAATACTTCTGAAAACTAATTGAAGCCTAAGAGAGCTAAATAATGATGGTCTGGTTTTTAAGAAGCTGTCCTACCAGTTTCAACTACTACTAATACTGCTGAAGAAGCTTCTTTACATTCAGTTATTCAACAATATTAACATGACCGTGAAGTTTTTTTTCGAAATTCTTCATCACTTAGTGGTCTCTCTGCAGTCTGTGTAAAAGCGTTGCAAGCAAAATTTTTTCTCTAAACATTTCTATCACCTAAACACACAATGTGAAATCAAGGATGACGTTAAATATAATCTACACCTTCTATTTAGCTGGATGAAAACCAGAAAAAGTAACTTTGAGCAAAAAATATTGCCATCCAATATGTTCACTGGTTCCTTGAATTTTTTGTTCTCTCATATTTGCTTTAAGAGATTTCCATATTCCTTCAACCCATTTGACAGCGTCTTTAATCCATTCCCCAGTGGAATGTTCCAGGTGAATTTGCATGAATGATAGTTACAAAAGAAACTTCTAGAAAAAATTTTTCTCAGAAACTTCGCTATTTTCAGAGTGGTGTGTTCAGCCCATATTGGGGATCTAATCTGGCGAGATGGATCTTTGATACTACAAGTAATGCTTTATCGAGCTTTGGAGGAGCTGGTTACTTTAACAGCATCAACACCGTTAATGGCATCACTACTGTAATTGCGAACATCGGAGGCAGACCTTATACGGCACAACTTCCCGCTAATAGTGTTGTCTCGATGAACAGCAACTATAGAAATTACAATGGTCAACAGAGTGAAGAGGTCACGATCGTGGTAAATGGTGACGTTACCGTGTATAGGACAATGAACGGCAGAACTATCGCCACTGACGGCTATGGAAGCATACGACCTGATGGTGGACCGTTTCGTATATACTAAAGTGTTAGATACAGTAACTAACGAAGAACTGTAGAAAATATAATGTTACTTACAGCTTGGATACCAATAACAGATGTGTCAGTACTTTTTTCCCACTGTAGTAAAGATGATTAAAGAAATTCTTGCGTTCGTTCTATTCAGTCTACGGTTTTAGTCATTTTTGTAAATGTCTACTCTGAAGGTTATTGAAGTTGCGGTGATGAACATATACGTGGAATTTACTGTATATGCAAAAATGCAAAGAATATTTATAGTTATTTGGTCTTGTTAATACAATAAGTGTTGCTGTCACAAAGCCTATTTTGGCATTTCTAGACGATCATCCTATATCGTTTCACCTACATGCAGGAATATGTGAAGGATTAAATCAGCAGATGTGTAACATTTATCTACTGTCCATTACTTCTTCACGGCAGTACGTTATGCGAAATAAAACACAATGATACTGATATTTACAGCCTCGTTGACGGTTCACCACCGATGGCACCGTTAGGGCGAAAAAATGCGGAGAAAGATGAAGAATGAGAGACTCATTAGTGCAATCGGTAACATGTGAACTCCCGAAAAGGGTAAACGCGGTTCGGTTTAATCTAGGATCCAAGTTTTTGAAATATCTTAGGGTTGTGTTTCACATAATACCCTACTGTAAAAAATTAGTGGGCACTAGTTAGAAGTCATGCATTATGATTTCGACTGCGGCCTCAGCTTAACTGGGTTCAACGCCGATTTATGTTCCACAGACCATTCCATTGTCGGGTGATTGCTGATGGTACCATTGGTGTAAAAAGACTGGCTGAGAGAAAGGCCGAACGAGAGACTCAATGGTTCTCGGCTTAACACGTGTGCCCCCGGAAAGGGTATTCGCAGTTCGATTCGCCCTGGGATTCACGTTTTTGCAAATATCTCAACGTCATTGTGGTAATTTTGGTAACCTTGTGTTTAAATCAGCAGATTTCACTCGAAAATGTTTTCCGTTATATCTTTGTGCCCTATGCAGGCCTAGTAGAGTACTGGGCTTCACTTCAACTTTCCCAACCAAATGTTCTTTTATACGAACCTAGAGTTGTCTACCAGTTTCGCCAAAGTATTCGTCCCGCACGCTGTATAAGAAACCAAGTATACCGTACCCGAACTCACGCGGTCGCCGTTAGTGCAAATTATGTACCTTGGGTTATGCATATATGTGACAAGCTACAACTACTTACCTCTATGAAATGGGTGTGAGAACTGTGAAATATTTTGGGAGCGCAGTCATTACTTCCCGGACGAGAGTTTTTCTGAATCCCCGCTCTTTATGAGTGTTAATTCTTCAGAGTCGTTCCCTATCCTTCAATTACTCGAAGAAATTTTTGCCATTGATTTAAAAAAAAGGCGCTGCTAAGAAGTTTTCTTGAAAACTCTGCTATTAGTTAGCCCTTTCTGAGCAATGACACTGTACAATGAAGAATGCTAATTTGTTACGTTTCCGTGAATCCGTCGGGCAACTTGTAGCACGATTTGATACCTTCTCAAAAATCGAGTCATTCTAGAAAAAACCAAGATATTAAAAGAAAAACCTTATTTCGATTCTCAATGGCCGTCGTTTGCCTGTGTGTCAGTGGGATGATCACTGAACATTTCTGCCAAAATTCCAGCCGTACCACCAATACGGGAATTCGATAACTCCTTTTCCTGACGTCTCCAATATAACGAACGCTAATTGAAAAAGTGCATGGGCTCGCGAAACATGTACAGAAATGTCATCACAGCACTATATCTGCATAAACAAGCGTTGGGGCTCTTATAGGGCAACGATGATGGGTGCCGTGTGATGCACATAGTCTTTGGTTCTATCCCTATCTGCGATCTAACCAATTAGACGGTGTATATATGAGTATGTGTGCAACAAAATAAAGGAATATTTTTATGTGTGAAATTCAATTAATTGTCGATAAGGCGGTTTTAAATATAAAAATCTAAGTACTAATAGTGTTTGTAACACATACGAAACTCTACTGATGAAACTAATAGTGACGGAATTAATGTTAAAAGCATTGATTAGCAAGTGCTATAGCAATACAGGAAGCATCTGCTCAACACGGTGGTGCATGATCATAAAGGTAGGAAATCATATAATGAAGAAGAAGTAATGAAAAATCAATATGCATGCTGTACAAACAACACAGAAGACATTCTTTCTTTGTATATATCTTTCTACTTCTGTTCAGCAAACACGAGGTGCTTTTCTTTGATTCTTTCTTTGATTCACTCACTAAACGATAGGCGGATTTGCTCTGATATATTTAGAATAGATGATATGGGTAGGTAGTGCATAGAAAGGAGAGAAGCAAAGACGAAAAACAAAAACAAGGTAGGTGAACTGCTTTATTTTCTGTTAAAAAGATTTTCCATGAGAATAGATAAATTTCATTATTAGCGTAAATTATTAATTGTTAGCTGACATCTCAAATACCCGACGATAACGTAGTGAAACTTGAATAAAGAACAAAAAAGGACGAATATATCTCTAAACGTAAACTTTGATCATCTAGTAAGTAAAGATAAGAAAAACAACATACTCTAGTAAAACTATGCTAGTATGAACTGAAAATCTGACTGTGGCCTACTAATAAGTAGTTTGGGAGTTTTGCTACCGTTCTCTTCATGCATACCGTAACTACCATCAGTTGTGTAGATGGAAATTAGATGGTCATTTGTGAAAAAGAATAAACTATTCACACAAATTAAGAAAATCACATGGGATAGATGGCTGAACCATCTGCGGCAATAGCCAGATTTTCAAAACAAATGATTCTAAATGCCTCAAAAAAGTTTCAGAAGCGAAGTTGGGGCTACCTAGAGGACAGTCTCCACGGTGAGGACTGCGTATCGTCGGCCATTATTGAATCGGGTCCAAAGAAATCATCACAGTGACCGAGATCAATGAGGTTGATGTCGTTCGACGGTGAGAAGGACCGCTCGGCTAGATCGTCGTCGAGGAGATTTGAAAACGTAGAGTCTAACGCCACCGGAAACGACTGAAATGAGTTATCAAAAAAGTTCTTTCGCCGTGTTCTCATTCACAACGATACCTATTCTCTGATGCTAAAATCTCGTCAAGAAAGTCATTTTTCGCATCATCTCTCATGTTTCGCAAAAAAATTGAATGCCCTGTAGATTGCCAAGATTCCCTTTCAAATTACCGCACTGCACTGTCGGAAAATAGGTCTGGTGTAAATAAATAGGCAAGAAAGTAAATCAAATATAAAATTTAAAATGCATTCGCTCTAAGTTAATTAGAAAAGCTGCAAAAAAGCGAATGAGTTCAACAGATTTCGTGTACATTGAAATATGAAGATGAAGGCGCAAAAAAGGTTCTCATTATCAACGACAGATTTTGCTGTTAATGAACCAATTGCACCCGTATCTTACAGTGTTCATTTCAAAAGCTGCGTAATGGAAATGACGATCCTAAATAATGAAAGTGTTGGAGGTGAAGAAAAGTTGTTCTTAAACTCGTCCTCAGCTTCTTTAGCATCACACAGCGACGAGCCACTTCTTGATTTGAAATTCGCATCAGAAGGACTTGATGATGATTCTTTCGCTGATGATCACTTGCTATGAGTTGACTCCTAGTGAAATCACTACCACAGCGAAAGAATGCTAGGAAATCGACACAATGCACTAAAGACTTCAACTTCGTGATTGACATTGGCCAGCTGAAGGAGATCTAATTGTTCGACAGCAATATTCAATCGATAATATGCTGCACAATAATGACAGAAGACTGCATGAATTTTTTGGACGTCACATGAAAAGACATGAATTATTTTTCGAAACTCTCCTTCAGCGAACCTACTCATTAACTTTGTCTCTAGGGAAACGCCGCTTTTAAATCACCCTAACGGCTACGTACTTATTCTCCAGTATCTATGTTGGAAAAACAGATTTCAGATGTTCGAGATTCGAGAAGATGGATCACTGAGGAAGACCTGGCTCGACACGAAGGCGAAGCTGCAACGTCGAGACGAACAACAATCATGGACCATCGACTCGGATCACCGGCTCTGAGGAAGACGAAGACGTCGAAACGTTAGCCGAAAATAAATATATTTATCAACCTCGTGCAGGCTTATCAAGAAAGAATGCAGATTTCAGATGAATCGTGAACTCAATTACTCAGTGAGATGAAAAACCCCTGTTTCCACACACTTTTCATTTGAAAAAAAAGCGGATAAAACATGAATATGGAAAAAAAAGCAGCAGAAACTCGGAATGGGTGCCATTTGATAGAGAGAATTCGTTAGTAGCGGAGTTTATCAAGTTAAGGAGGAATTACCACTAATATCTAATACAGCAACTAAAAATAAAACCAGAAATCGATGACGACTACGTGAGAACATACATGGGACATATTGGAGCGGTAACCGACATCGACCATGAACACAGGAAATATGTTGCTCATAAAGACAGTGTAGATTCCGAGCAAAAACCGTAATAAATGATATTTTCCAAGGTACATTCATTAACAGGGTCCACTAGCGGTTTATATGAGTATCACAGATCTCCCTCACAGAGCAATTCTATGCCGACTATCAGCGAGGCCACGTAACGAGCCCCAGGGGGTGGATAAGGGATCTGTCGCCGACCGACCAAAAGCTATTATATGCTTTCCTCAGACGCGTGGGGATACAAGGGATAGAATCCTTGTTTCTATAGTCCCAATTTGACATATACTTCATGTGTTTGCGAAGATATACTAATGCATGTGTACGTTGATGTGCTCTCGTTTGTACCGATTGTATTTTACGAGTCAATTCGGCGAAAATTTGAAATCAACAGACTAGTAAACACAAGGAATGCGGTTCGAAGTCGCCTTCAACAAATAGGCTCCTCAAATACTCTGGAAGAGATTGGCAAGCTATCCATGATTATACCCAGCCTTCAGGTTCAAAGTTCACCAAGCTATACGTGCATATCAAACGCTAAACACAGTTAAATAAGTGGGCTGCATTCCCCTGACCCTGAGAGGCAACGCTGAGTAGGACTAGTACGGAGAACGTGCTGGAAAACAAAAGCCATTCTAGACTGTCTAAATCTCGAAGCATTAAAGTGACGATTTCTACATACCATGCACACTCCTCTATAAAAGACACGATCATGCAGGCAAGAAGGATAAGGTACGACACCATATGACTGCGACACACGTCACAAACCCAATGCTGTCTATAACTCCTGTGAATATATGAGAGTTTCTCGGGACATGCGATAATGGAGGAGTAGGCAGCGTCGGCGTTTTGTCAACACGAATTTGACTATTAATATCGATTCATTTGAACAACTAATAACCCAACTAGGACGTTAACGGTTGGAAAGATGTGAAACAACATCGACTTCGACAATCATCATTGTCTACGCACCGACATCAGGCAATGATGAAGAAAAAGTCAAAATTCTTTATGGAATTAGGGAAGTTCTGCAGAAAACATCATACTTTCTTTAAGGTCATCTGGTCTGGATAGGATATGATCTGAACACGTGAACTTCTCACTTCTCATAAACACAGTGGCCCGTCTCACCACACGTTGCCTGTCAGAATGCAAGGATCCTATTCGATGGAAGAACACTAAGACCGTGTTATTGTTAAAAAACGGTGGCTTCCACGACATCGGATAGCACCGGCCTCTCTACTTGCTGTCTATCGCCTTTAAACTCTTCACTGACGCCGTCCAAAATAAGATAAACAAAACCCTAGACCAAAGATAGGCACGTCAGAAACCTGGTCGCTGAGTAAGTAGGATGGAAGATGATTCCGCGCTATTGAATGTTCAGTCGAAAGGACAGTGCTATGAGTATCCCGTTGGACGCTGCATGAGCAGGATGAAAGGCCACTCAGCGTTATCGAACGCGCAGACGAAAGGACGATGCTGGGAGTATCCCGTTCCACACAGGTAAGGGATGGGATCCGAAGATCAGATCTGCGTTAGCGATCAAAAAATCAAAGATGCCGTTCTGTACGTCAAATAGTTAAGGAAAAGGTGGGCAGGACACGTAATGCGTATGGGATGACGACTGATAGACACGAGCCGTTAGTGACTGAATTCTTCGGTATATCAAAAGCACTGCAGGAAGACCACCGATCCAATGGTCAAAGCTTTTCACGGAAACCCTAAAAGGAAGACATGATGCCCAACGAGTCCCCAGAGCGAGCAGAACCCACTCATGGACTTCCCTTGCGTGCAACAGGGAGAAATGGAAAGTTTATTGGCGCTCGCTGAAGTCATTCGACAATCGACGAGACGATAGGTGATAAAAGTGATGAGCACTTTATATAAGCAGTATTCTTGATGAGTACTCTAGAACATTCTTACAGTTACTAATGAGCAAACCTTGTTGACTTCTCTACCTAAACAGGAACAAATCTGCTAAGCACCTCAGAAGATTTCTGGGAACCAATGTCAAAACAAATACCCACATTAACAGATGGCGAGTAGCCGGCTCCGATAAGCGGATTCGTCGTTCGCTGCATGGAGTTAGCGGTGACGTTGACAACGTCTTCGGTTTGTGTGCTGGCATCAGCTCGGCGGTATTGCGAAAGACGATGTCGAATTGAGGATACCAGCGAAGGTGGATCCATATACGATGACGGAATTGACTAAAAATTGTGTAATAATACCCAAAATTGAACAGATTCGCTCTTCTCAAAACTTTTCCACGTTATAGTGTCGTCTGCTGTTTGCTACTGCAGTATTTAATCTCGTAAATTTAGCTATTTCACTACTATAAATTTTGTTGATATTGTAAATCCTACCAAACCAACCAAATTACTCAGAAATTTGATATTTGGTTGTTTTATCCCCATATTCCAATGTAAAGATAACTGAAGTCATTTGCGATGAAACTGACATCTTACGCGCTAAGCGGATTGACCTTGTTCGCACATCAGTAGACATTCATGTCTACAACCATGTGACAACCAAGCATACAGGCTGTCTATTTATACATAATTCGTCAGTACCAATAGATTCGAAAACAATCATTGACTTCTTGTCAAACCATATTCGAGAGAAACACGACACTTTCTGGAAGGGTATTGTGTAGAAGAGTTGTCTAATTGTGTAAATACGATCGATTTAGAGAATATTCTGAACCACATAGAGAATACTCCTTATTATAAATGTTTGACGTTTTATCTACTCCTATTATTTTTCACTGCAACGTATTTCGCCAGATTCAACCACAGTGATGCTAAGTTATTTGCATATACTGTACCGCGGGCTACATTCGAACCTGCGACTACCCATTCTGGGCGCTTACATATTACCACTATGACCATTGCTTTGCCTTCGTCCAACATTTTTACATGTTTTACACGTTTCTTATGTTCATTAAATATTGTTCTAGCCTCATGAATATCACGGTGTACCAGAAAAACATCTATCGAAGGTATAATGTCATTCTGTCAGTATAATGTCATTCTATCGAAAGTCCTTCACGACCGCTATGTATCGATTTTGTAACATACTTGCACTGTGCCATCCCTACCTTAGATTGAAAGACTTGCGTCATCTGTGTGATACCCTGTAACCTGTTCTGCTTGAGAATTACATTTTATTTGTGTTTTGCGGTTCTCGTCGCTGCGTAGTTTCAAAGCCACAATATGTTCCGCCCGCATGCAAACAGTATATAAGCTCAGCCATTAATTCTTGGATCACCATGTTGGCACGCTTTCGACTTTTGACGTACTTCTTAAGTGACAATGTATAGTATCACACTTTTTCCTCGTACTGCTTAATCACTGAGATGTGGAAGATACTTCACCACTGCAAGTGTTCCTTCCGCGTAACTAATTATTGACTATGTAGCTGTTTATATATTTTCTTTCTATATTTTTGTTATCGTCACATTATTATTATAGCAGCATGTTTCTTATACATACATGCCTAATTAACCAAACTTGGGATTTCGAATCACGGCTGCAAAGAAACAGCCATTACCTGACACTTGACACTCGAATGGCCCGTTCTCACTGGTTGTGCGGGCCCCAGTATAATCTCCATTTTTCGTAGACTTGCTGGTTAGGCCGTTGTGGTTACCTGGAATCCCGAGATCAACCTGGCCAAAGTCTGGACAAGCCTTCACCACTGCAAGGAGTCGCAGTCCCTGTGAATCAGAGAAAGATTTACCACCATACGACTTTGATACCAAGACGGTGGTGGATCCTGGTATTGGTTTACTCTCAGCTAGGTTTCCTGATAGAAACGCCGAACTCCTTGCCAGGTTGGGAAACCCTGCCAGGGGATGAATTCCCCTCTCTACATCGCAGTTCGACACCCAGGAACACCTCCCAGCCACGATGAGGTGGCAAACCTTTGGGAAGACAGCCATTACAATCGGTTTTACGGCGTTTCCGAACAAAAGATATCTTGGAACAACTCAAAAAATGATAGTCGACAATAAATACATGAAATTGGATCGTCGGACCTGAGCATTCACGATGTAAACGTTGATAAATCTTTCGTTATGAAAAGATGATCATCACAAATCATAGCATTATTGTTTTTCCACACATTTGAACCATTTTGTTTCTAATTTTATTACATTATATACCTCAAAAAAGTAAAAGTAGTAGTAATACTAAAAGTTAGAAAAAGGATAAAGTTCTCGGCGTTGATCAATCACTGAGGGATGCGCCATACCTTCGACTTCATTAAGTATTGTTGAAGGTGATTGAATGCATATCTGTCCTTTAGAATGACTCGCGGTGACCTATCGATGTATCGAGCCTATGATGCTATCCTACTAGACGAGTATGGTACCAATTCGCCGACCCCGGAGAGATAGAAGGCTTGGTTAGTCATGGGCACGAGCATCGATTCCACCTGTGTGTCGCAGTGGTGCCTTCAACCACTGCGCCACGTGCCCCTTAATAATACTAACTTACTTACTTGGATACTTGGACGGTCCGTCTTCACGAGCTGTGTGGACCCCAGCACATATGCTATAATATGATAATACTAACAGCAATTATAATTACTATTGTATTAAAAATGCACAACGCTCTTAACACTTATGTCGTCTATGCGTTTGTTTATTCATCTTAAACGGTTTGACCCGTTTCTAATCACCAATGAACAGTTCAGAAGACAATAGAATAAAGTGAAAACACGATTCAGAATCACCCATTGAATGTTCAAAAGCTACATGGGTAGAAGCCGACGAAGCGTTTCGAGTATGACACTTTCTGCATTACTTGTTGGCTTCTTCGTCACAATTCACGCCCAGGTTTGAGTAATTTATTTAGCTAACCGACAAAAACTTTAGGGAAAGATTACCCGAAGACATTTCCCAAACTATCTTAAACCTTTTTCTTTTTGTAAATGACATAACGTCTTCAGCCTCTACCTACTTATTATTCAATTAATAGTTCATTCTTCTGTAAAATTGCGAACGACGAATGAATCATAACTTATGGCACGTCAACAAGTTATTCCACAAATCAATCCTTTGTTTTTAAACCACCTATAATTATCTGGTGAGGCACATTTCAGTATATTCAAATAAAACAATATTTGTGTAAGGCAATTCGAACAGAAGAGAATCACACAGGGATTGCTCGATTAAAAAAAGGTGTCCTACCAGTTCCTATCAGTGGGAACTGCAGCTCTTCATCATATTCTGTCATTTTTCACAAAGAATATAAAAATAAGACCTTTTGTTTTCGAAATTCTTTATCGTTTAATCATCTTGCAGTCACCTATATAAAAACGCTGCAAAATATTTCCTTTTCTAAAATACCTTTTCATTATCTAAGTAAGCAATGGAAAATTGAGAATGACGCTGGATATGGTCTGACTTTTTAAGTTAAATAGATCGTAGATAAAAACAACGAGCCTCCACGATAATGCTACTCAATGCTAAGAGATTCTTTAAGTCTTTCTTTATCCCAAATTTCTCCTATTGGGCTTTGCAATAAATTCTACAGCAGCTAATCCATTTCTCAATGGAATGCTCTAGGTGAATTTTTTAGGATGGAAGCTATAAAAGAAAAGTGCTAGGACCAGTTCTTCTTTTCTTTCTTCCGAGTACCCCGTTATTTTCAGGGTAGTATGTTCAGTCCAGATTCGGGACCTAATTTCGATACATGGATGAGAAGAATTGCCACTCCGAAATATAGTGGAATCATTAACGATAATGGCGTCAGTGCCGTTAATGGAATTAATACCGTATATGCGAACATCGGCGGTAGACGGTATTCCGCACAGCTTCCGCCCACCACTTTTTTTTTGATGAACTCCTACTACAGAAACTACAACGGTCAGCAGACTGAACAACTGAAGATCGCCATAAATGACGACGTTACCGTATACAAAACCGAGAACGGCAAGACCACTGTCACAGACGGCTATGGAAACATAAAACGAGACGGTGGACCGTTTCGTATAATATCAAGTGTCATTTAATATAAACTGAGGAATTGTAGAAAATCTTAATGCTCCCTGCAGTTTGAACACTAGTAATAAAAACCTTTTGCCTTTTTTCATGCCTCTTTTCTTAGTCACATTTAGTGTACGGTCATTTCCATGAACAACTGGTATAGAAGGTAATGAAATCATGGTGATAAAACTTAGTATGAAATTTTCTGTGCATACAAAAATACAAACAGGATTAGCAATCGTTTCACATTGTTAATAAAATGTGCGTTGATGTCACGTAAACCACTTCAATGCTTTTAATCGATTTTTCTATACTTTTGTTGTTCACGACTGAAATCGAGGGCGAAGGGAAAACAAATGAAAAAGATGTTCCTTGGCAAAAAGGAGACCTCTGTTATCGTGATAAATGCGAAAAATCCCTTTCCACATAAAAAAAGACTAAATATACGATGTGTTGCCCAGTTCCCCACCTATCAATACCTGTCATCTATCTATTGTTCTAAAAGGGTATTCCTGGCAATTTACAATAGAAAGTTCGAGTTAAGAAGTATTAAATATTTATGTGACGACATGACCTCAATAGAAGCCCTTTGCGTCAGTAAATTTGGCCAGTATGACCTCAACAAGTGTCACAGGGATTGCGGCAAGGCAAGGCGCAGTCCCATGCGGCAGCATAGAAAGATAAAAATTAGACGTTGCTTCGTAATGTTAATAAGCTTGACATTTCCTCTGATATTTTCACTTCAGCCAAGAAAATCTATTTCACACCAAATCCTGGCTAACTCTACCCATGGATACAGATTTAAGTGCGACGCTCGTCTCCTTCGCGATGCCAGAAAACACTGGACAACTACGAGCCATGACCGTAATTTTGGAAGATAAACAGAAGGAAAACGAACCTCTAGTGAGATCTCTGCCGGATTCTCGTACAATGGTGGGCTAACTGACGACGATGAAATTGTTGGGTCGTCAATTTTCGACTTGAAATCGCCAAACATTTCCGAAAGAAGCGGATCACCACTCTGTCGAACACCAAATGCTTGACAGAATTGCATATTCTCGCTCATCAACCCGGACAGGGTCTGTAAGCAGTGTTGGAAACACTCAAACGTTATCACAAAGTATAATATCTAGTTAACAGTCCCAATTTGTAGGTTGAATAATGAGCATGCAATTATAAGCAACATAAGGACAAAATACTGATCAATCCCTAAGGTGTTCGGCATGCATCCGACTTCACTGAGGATCGTTTAAGTGGCTAAATGCACACCTGGTCTACACAATGACCTACACATGCCTCAAACCAGTGTTTTAACTCACCTCCCCCTCCCCACCTCCCCTACGTCCTATCTCCCACCTGAGACAAGGATTGATTCGGCTCCAATGACCCAAGCCTCGAAGTGGTAATGGTTTTGGTAAGCTAGGAATGAGGACTGAAACCAAGGAACATGTGTGGATTTCCTAACCCTTCTAACCACTGCGCTAAGCGTCATCCATAATAATGGATAAGTTTCCATAAACATGACCCGAAAGCGGCCCTGTAAAGAAAAAACGAAGTATTTTTTCAGAATTTTCAAATAAATAACATTTGCAACGATGTCGAGAATTTTCGCTGTTTTTTAAGCCACTGCGCACCAACATAATCGGATTAGCTTCACATAACTTCGAATTCTTTAGCGTCGTTCTTTTACACACTACACTGCTTTTCTCTTAAAAACTGGTTGAACGACTAGTGACTCAATAGCCTAAGATAACTACCAAATTCGACGATCGAATTTAAGAACTATCATCCTCAATCGTGAGTTTGAACTGATGACGGGAAAATTTCACGGCAATACTCCATTTCATAATACCCGTTTGAGAGAATAACCATCCCGACTTCAATGATGCTGGGATATTTGCAAAACTCCGGACCGCAGGTGTCTGCGGTGGAACGAACGCGCTATTGTCCTTTCTGGGGAGTAACGCGTTCACCACCACACCATGTGGGTTCATCCCGACTTCTTCCAAGCGAAGTTCGAGTTGTGATCAAGAATAAAACAGGAATAGCTCAACGTCGGGATAACAACATAGCAGACTTCATTCCAGATGTAAGGCATGAACGACGCATACTTCTCACAATTGTTGATAAGCCTCCTAGAGATGCGCGGCATTCAATTCCACATGCGGTACCTTAGAGGAACACATGTATACAAGGACTTACGGTGATCTACCAATGTATCAAGTCACTTTTCTCATTCTCCGAAGCAAGTCTGGCGCCAAGTTACTAACCGCGGAGGCATGAAAGCCCTTGGGAGCTTTAGACACAGGACCGAACCAGCGACCAATCCTGCGCATAGTATAGGTCAATCCTAAGCACTTTATTACATCCTCCCCTTTCACAATCCACTTGACAACTTAATTTTTAGACGAACACATTCATGACTAGTGGGTGACCTTAGGCTTAGTTAATTTCCCATTTGATATTTTATTTATTTCAAGTTACCGACGGCTAAAAAGACTAGTGAAGTAATCTACACAATTACGGTCTGATTTGCTACTTGACTATATTCTTTGCCCACACTTTTCATCCGTTGCTTTTACTCCCGATCTTCGCCTGCGATGGTCGTTACTTTGGAGTGCACTAACGGCCAAAAATTCAATTCTGCAAGTGCAGAATGCATGTTACGAATACAGCACATTGAACCGGCGCGCAAATCCGTTCACCTTTCATGCACGTGGTTGAGGATTGGAGTTAAACGATTTCTTGCTCAATCAATTCCTATTTCTGTCTAATAAAAGAACAATTTGCAGTAAATAGTAACCATATAGAGTTTATGGCCAGTAAACTCATTTCAATAAAACTACTTCAACACTAATAAATTGACTGAATTTTATATATTATGTGGATTTCGCTCTTACGGTAATCGTCGGCAGCAGCAATAGTAGATTACCGAAACGACTGCTGGCTGTGTAGACCGAATGCAACTCCTTGACGATTTGAAACAGCATGTCTTGAACTTTATCACGGAGATCATTGATGGCCACCTTGGCGTGGTCGGACAAGCCTTTTGCATCTGAAATCATATCTCATGTTCACTATACACTACTTGAAATCGTAATGAGGATTTTAAAAGAACAATATATATCTCGGTGTGGTGTGACTGCGGACTACTCAAGAAAATCTTTTCATTACTGCTGCAGGCAAAAAAGGAAAGAAATCAACCGCCTAATGACTCCTTTATCCATCCCGGTTTTGCCAACAACTAAACGCTGCTTTAAAAACTCATTGAATCAATTTTCCAGTTTTGGAGTTACATACTAACAAATAGCTGCTTTTATTATCATTATTTAGTTAATTTGAGTTCAGTGGACCTCCATCATATGAGAGACCTAAAGGCATTTCAACGAAGAGGCTAAGTGACCCGTAGCTATGTGGTGGATAGGAGGGTGAACACAGAACACAAGGACCATTTACTTCCATAAGTCTATGGAGGACTTAGAAAAGCGATATCCTTTCGAGTTACTTATACCTTCCATATGAACAATAGCCCATTCGTGCTCGTGTACGTCTGCTGATTCAATCTTCTATACTAGTTTCGATAAAAGCTCCCCAATGATTTGAGACTGTGATGTGAGCGCTTCGGAATAAAAGATCTCATATGTGAAATACAATTCCTTCCGTGTAGTTCGACTGATTAAAACCTATTGAACAACTCGGGCATACAAAAGAGTTTAGTGGAAAATTTACTGGCAGCAGTTCAAATAACTCAATAACTAACGGGATTACAACTGATACAAGTAACAACCTGATTTAATGAATAATTGGTGGGAAACTTCCATTTTCATGAATCTCTACAACCTTTCTTTGATAGAATACTCTTAGTTTTATATCTTGCAGATTCAGGATTTGGATCTTCACGCTTCCCTATTTCTAGGAAGTAAAGTTTCTAATAGAAATTTTTACGACTACGTAATGAAAAAGTTGGAGTTTTTTGTTAGGGAACGGGTAGCGTGATTATACTGACCTCGTTCATTACGCCAGTAACCCACCTACTCTACCATTGATGCGACCCTGTATATCGGAAAAATGGTACTAGACTTATCTGGAACAGGTTCAGTCCCTCTAATTCACGTGAAGAGGCACTAGCATAGCTATTTCAGGATTCCAGAGAGAACAGACTAGACGACTTTTCAGTAACAATGATGAGCAAGACAAAAAATCTTCAAGTAGCAGCCACACCCCCATGCAAAAACTTGCAAAGCATTCATAGATCAAGGAAGCAAGGAAACGAATAAAATGCAAGAAGTGTTGGGATCACAATGGTGGATGTCAAGCCACGTCATGTATAAAAAATAAAAGAATGTTTTTATTAATTATGGACTATCAACTCTTTGATGGCGCGCAATTTGATCTTCCTGCTGTCCATAAAACCTTCCATAAAGTTAGTATTATGCTGATACTTGGCAAGTTACCAATCTCTACTGCATTAGTGAAGTCGCGCATTTTGCCGGACTTTCCGATCTTAGACCACCTCACCACATCCGGGGAGTGTTCCTGTGTGTCAAAATACAATGCACAAGACTAAACAGAAGGCCTAGACAAAAGTTAACATTTCTGTTTCGAGGATCAATTTCATCTTAGGAATAAACTAGTGCCGGGAATCATTGCCGTACTGATAGAAAACTTTCTCACGATTGCAAATCTCATTCAACCCACAGTTTTCTTGAAGGGGTGAAGATCTTACCTAACCAGACAATAACCAACTAATGGAAAATATATTCGGCTTCACACGACTCTTTGGTAAAGATAGACCACTTATGTATCAACTAAGTGATGAAAATACGTCATTCGTAGAATATTACCATAAAAAAAACGATAAACAATCCATGGACCGGCTAGATTTTATGAAAGTAATCATGTCACTCCAAACTCGTGACGAAATATACAGTGACATGATTGCACTTTCCTGCACAACTATTTCACAGCAACGGTGACTACATAAATTATCGACTTCTAAGGACAGCTGGTGAAAAAAAAAACTTAGGCGCGTAGTTTTGAAATCAAAGAATAATGCGTCCGGAGGTGATATCTGCCATGAGGATACGCTATGTACACGATTCTACTCGTGCCATCGTAGAGATGATTGAATACATGTTTTGCTTAAAGAATGATATGTGGGATTCATCGATTTATGGTGGACGAATTGGTTCCCATGGCGCAGGATTGAAGCTAAGAACACATGTGTAATGCAGAACATCGTTCATGATTCCGCTACATGCGCGATTAAGTCAAAACCACCGACTTCACATATATCATCCGGAAATTTTTAAGTAAATCAAATCCAATATGCACCGCATATTTGTCAGCTGTCTCTTTGTGCTGCAAGACGAGAAAAAACATGAGGATATTAGATGGAAAATGATTGTTTAATAATTGTTTTATTCCGATTTTTCTAGTTTTTACTTTACACATCTGTCCTGGGCAGATCGTAGCACTTGCATTGATTCGTTTCCTCGCACTCATCATCTATTAAGGTCTTCGAACCTTTTCTGTATGAGTTCGGCTACTCCTTGAAGATCGTCGCCTTATTTTGCTAAATGCTGGCCAGTTGATCCTCTCCAGACTCATGGGATAGCCAGGATAGAGCTTTCTAACTTAGACTGAATAGAGCAAACTGCTTCCAGAGAATGCTGGTAGTGATTTTCTGATCCCAGAGAGATGAGAGGAAAGGTGAGCTCGCTGCGGTGATGAACTAGAACCATGCTCTTAATAAACGGCTTCCATACCATATAATGACAATAATGTCAATAATAGTAGCATTAAAAATAGTAATAATAATAATAATAGCAATAATAATAGTAACAACGAATTGGCATTTTTGAAAAATTTTTCCAAGAGATAATTTCTTTGAAAACTTCAGAAACGGTTAAGAAGACTAAGCTCAAAAAATAAAAAAGCAACAAAAATGTGAACGTATAGACCCACTGGGATTCAAAATTATAATGGCCTTTAATGGGACGATTTCTTCTTCCTTGAGATTCAGCTTTCTCAACGGGGCCACCAATTCGTTCAGCGTTCGATCAATCAGCACATTGGACAAATGACTACAAACAGATTTTTTAACATTTTTATAAAACATTGAATGAAAAACAATAGAAAATATAAATTTCTTTGGATTTATTATCCTAGGTGAATTTCGCGTGGTTGATTGCATCTCCCCCACCCCTCAAAAAAAATTTACGACAAAAAACAGCTCGGTTTGAAGAAGGCGAAGTCAGTTGAATAGCCATACTAACAACCTAATATCGGCTCATCTAGAATAACTAAAATACAACAACTTCATTATCAAGTTTACTACACCCTACTCAAAGTGTTGAGTTGGTAGAGCTCAAGCGAACGTCTTATTATGGATAATATAAAAGACCTTGAGAGCACTTTTTAGATCGAAAATATGCATTTCTAGAAATCTCTAATAAATTAACGGTTTTGTTTCAAAATTTCTTTGTAGGGATCTTACCCGAGCAACTAGGACAAAGAATTTTAACACGATCTTCTACAACTGACGGTGGCTTAATAACCACCAGATTTACGCGCCATATAAACAATATTGCTCATACAATGAATTGACTTTTTAAAAAATACTAAAGCTACTTTGTTTCGTTGAACTCCGGAGGTAGGCGCCTTGGCACATAGGAATGACTGCAAAGGCAAAGAATATCAGGATTTGGAGTGTTCTGAGCTGTTCGCGCCGAAAAATTGAAGATTGTTAGTGGAGAGTAGCACGACTTCACCAAAGCCACCTGAACTTCACTTACAGACTTTACTTAATAGAAAAAGTGAATTATAGAGAAGATGCACTGAATGACGCATCAAAAAAATCCACATAATATTTACATTTTAGAGAAGTTTCGAAAACTAGTAAGGAAAATCAACAAAGAATAAAGTATATGGCATACAAGAAGAATTGTATTAAATAAAATTTCCATACTTCCTGTACATGCAAAATCGTAGACAACAATAGATGCAAAAGGATGTGCTTGATAAGTAACGAGAGACAAGATTCTCAGCCATGTAAAAGCGCGCGAAAGAATCTCCACATATTTGACTCCATTCATAGCAATGCGGAGATGACTTAATAGACATTTGGCCTTTGAACTCCTAGAAGCTATCGAGCTATAAAGTCTGTGGTTTTATCCTCTAAGACAAGTCCTAGAAGAGATGAATTGAGGGCTTAATTTTCCCAATTGGGAAGTCAAGCTAAATATCAAACGTGCAACGGGTGGGTGTCACTCTATACACATAATTACTCTCGTCTTAGAGCAGACTCACATTGCGAGAAAGACGATTGAGTTCTCGAAGAAGGTACTGATCTCAATTTATATTAGCTTACATTAGAGAAGGAAGGGTAGTGGACAGCTCAAAGGTCGGTGGTTTCTGCTCAATATAATGTTGATTAATGCCCGTCTAAGCGGAGATCCAAAGAAAATGAGAAGCGTTTGTGATCCATTAAAACAAACCAGCCGAAGCGAAGAAGAACTTGAAACTACCTTCTCAGCTCACCTTATCATCAGTATCTTGCAATTCGGCGATTTCAGTCAGGCTA
The DNA here is from genome assembly GCA_900624975.1 of Angiostrongylus costaricensis. Lineage (NCBI taxonomy): Eukaryota > Metazoa > Nematoda > Chromadorea > Rhabditida > Metastrongylidae > Angiostrongylus > Angiostrongylus costaricensis. The sequence continues at coordinate 64,079 of UYYA01004575.1, read as the reverse complement.
TCCACCCAATCCACAGCGGCGATCGCTCGTCGATGAGCGATCTCGGACAGTTCCTCCGTACGGGCCATACGAAATGGTTCATATCGCATCTGAACAGTCCATTCTTAACTAATTAGTAATTATACTTCACAGATCATTCCCGTTCACGACTGATTGCTGATTGCTGATCGCACGGGTAGAAATGACAGAGAAAGGCAAAGCAAAGGCCTACGTTAGCATTGTGCATAGCACGTGAGTCCCAGGTAAGAATAACCTAGGGTTCGAAGACGAAGGTTTCCAGTTATGCTCATACCTTATCATCCTTGTGGTTGTCTTTTACGTAATACTCTACCATAGAAAGAGAACAGGCAGTAAGTAAAAAGTTAAGAGATTGTAACTAACGATCGTTGATCTAAATGTCAGTTCTTCTCTTTTTTGTGTTAGAAAAAATAACTAAGTAACCACAGCTTCATGAAACACCAAAATTACGTTCGATGGAGAATTAATGTATGACAGCGCCCTTGTTTATGGCACTGAGTAGTTGTCGCTGGAGTATTTTTTTCTGAAGCCCGGAAGAGATAAAACACGGTGAACAACCGAAATACATTGATATAACAACTGACGAATTTCAAAGACATTAGCGACTACAAATAGAAGTTTGTGTTCTGTTACGACCGACCCAGATCGACAGCTCGATTATTCGTAGAAGTCGTTTCCGAGTTAGAAGAATCCAAGGCGCGTAGTAGCAAGCATCTCAATCTACACCACTGCCTTATGACTATCTGCGGTGAAGACATGGGAGCTCGTCGAGAATCCAGATGAAACCAATCTCAACCAATATTCAGCATGTTAGTGGAAATACGATAGATCTCGAGCCACAGTGGCACTTACGAGTTCAACTTCATCCTTTATTCATCCTAGCTTATAGTGCTCAAAAACATCCTACCTTTTGGCGTTTTAGAGTAAACCATGGTCAATATCAATCAGGCAATGTACTGAAATAACCCCGAAATTGGTATTTAGCTGTTGTAAGGGGGGTTTTATTAAAGTTTTTCCCTTTAAAAGCATTGCCGAAATTTAATCCGAAGCATCCAGATGTGTATGACGACAAAGTATTAAGGTATCAATCGCCATCAATTATTAAGAATTCGGAACATCAAGGCACTTTATTCGGCTATTACGTTATTCTACCATTGTACTCACTGCTGGATAGAACCATTGAATAGGTAGTAGTAAGACGTAGAGAAGGGCTTATCGAATTCGTATTTAAAATAATCCTAAAGAAACCGCGTGGTGCAAATTACTGTAAAAGGGAGCTCGGTTAGCGAAATCATTTTCTATATGACCAAATTTCACATGTCGCACCGATAATAGCACCTTCATTTAATTCCTTGCCTTGCACCCAGAATCTGTGAGATTTTTCCGACTTGGTTCGGTTTCGACTTGAGGACTTTGTTTTCTTCAAGGTATTCTGGGCTAGCTCCAATAGAGCGCTCACAGGTCTTCAAAACAGCAGTTTAAAGTAGATTCGCGACTTATTAAGTCCACAGATTATTTAGTTCGAATGATTGCGTCCAGTTTAATTTGGTAAAATTATTCTGACCTCCGTTCGTCTGCCGTCCATTGATGGTTTTTGTTCGAACATTTCCTTAAGAGAAATCGTTCGCGGATCTTTTGGTGGGGGAGTAGAGGTACTTAGCATGTTATCTCCTTTAACTACCTAAAAATCTCGCGCAGTAGACAATATCATATTCAATGGATGGAAAAAGATAGTCATTATACTTTTCAAGAAACACCTTAGCCTCGATATTCATCAACTGTAACAGTAATAAACGCGTGTCACCGTTGAGTTTTCTCGACCAGTCATCACCATGTAATCGCAACTAAACACATGAGTTACTACGACCATTATCCAAACTGGACCAGTTCATCGAGATCGAAAAAAACGGTCGTTTTGCATTACTTACCACATGACTAAGTAGCTCTTCATCTATCGGCTTCTTTCTTATCCTCGGTACTTTTTGTTTCCCTGTCAAATCTCTGTCTGGTCGTACAGCTGAAATACATTATAAAAACTATAGACACCTGCAGTTCGATTTCAACTCATTGTTGTCCTTCTACAAAATAGTTCCTTCTTTTCACGTCATTCCACTTAACTAACATACATAACTGAAAAAAACAAAGAATTTCAAAAACGCCTGTACCTTTTGGGTCCATGCCCACCTCAATGCACCGGTTGAAACGACAGTAACGGCAGCTATTTCGTTGAACTAAATATAGTAGTATGAAAAACTTCCACAACAAACGATCAACACCTTCTGTTCATAAGCTGCTGAATGCACTGTTAATTATAATTAACTCATACTGATGCGATTTAAATGTGAAAACGAATCCTTACTCAATGGCTTTCCTCTCGACTGTGGTCGCGAATTTTTTCAATGTCTTCCTATATAGGAGCGCTCCTTATTGAAAAAGGTCGACTCATTTACCCCAAGATTTCCCAAGATAATAAGTAGTTCGACATTTTCATTCGCACATCCGGAAAGCTAAGAATACTTACTTGATACTTGAACGGCCCGTCCTCACTAGTTGTGCGGGCCCCAGCATAATCACCATTTTTCGGAGATTTGCTGGTTGAGCCATTGTGGTTCCCTGGAATTCCAAGGACAGGCTGGCCAAAGTCGGCCCCAGGTCTTCACCACCACAGGCAGTTGCAGCCTTTGTGGATCAGAGGAAAATTCGCCACCATACGACTTTGATACTAGGACGGTGGTGGATCCTGGTATTGGTTTACTCTTAGCTAGGCTTCCTGATGGAAACGCAGAACTCCTTCGCAGCTTGGGAGACCCTGCCGGGGAGGACGAATCTCCCGCTGTTCATTGCAGTCCGAAACCCAGGAACACCTCCCAGCCACGTTGAGGCGGTGAACTGTTGGGAGGAAGCTAAGAATAGATCTATGCTATAGTCACTATCGCGAAACAAACTTAGTTGCAATGTGGTAAAACTCCCTCTAATCTACGATACCCAACAACAATCGATGGTGTTGACCCAGGTGAAGCACTAAGAGAATTATTTCGAAACTACAAGGAAAGAGCCTACCACAACAGAATATTGGTCAAATTGATACAATGCTAATGCCTGCGGCATTTGTGAAGACAGTTCATTCGAATATTTAAGTAGGACCTTTAATTAAAAGCTGTGAAGTGATTTTGTGTTTCCAAAGCAGAAAAAATTGCACCAGAAACATGTAAAGTGTCAAGCACTAACGAAGATATACAGTCTTCTCGGAATCGTGTACTTCAAATTTTTCTAAAGACTATACTTTTTAACAACTGAATATTTCGCTCCTCTTTTTTACTATCTATACTATCTTAACTGTTCATATGACAAAGTTACCAATAACAACTATAATAATAATGTACTCCTACTTCAGAATCCTCTCCATTGTGTTCCTGCATCCTATAATACATATTATTCTGTGCGGCTGCTAACCATCAATTAACTTATTATAATAATAATAATCAAAAATAATGTCCGATCTAAACAGTCACCCCAATCATCACTTTATTTCAACATTGCATTTCATCTCTGTTTTTCGTACTACTTTTTTGTTATTACTTCTACGTAACTTGTCAGATCGGAAGGGATGGCATACTTTCAACGTCATGTGACCGTAAGCAATGGGACGCGAGCAGCTCAGTGGTTAGAGGAGCCGTGCAACTCACATGGGTTCGATCCCAAGATCACCAAGCTCTCCTCTTTCAGTAGTTGGTATCAGACCTGCCTAGCAACATAGAAGTACTGGCTCAATAGATCGGTAGGCCATGACGACTCATTGTAAAGGCCAGATATGCATTCAATCACTTCAACTGTGCTTGATGAAGGCGAATGCATGCCGCATCCCTCAGGGATTGATCGGTGCCGAGAGCTCTTGAGATTTTGTTACTTTCACTGAAAAACATATAAGTATCCAAAAGCATAAAAATTTGACCATTTTCCCACGTTCGAACAGTGGTAACCACGTAATTCACAGAAGATATAGTTGACAAATTTTAATCTTAAAAAAGCTAGCAGCTTTATAATTACCAGACCGAATAGGGATCTCATGCAATCATCGACCAATCAGGAAGAAAAGGAAAACAATAGCAAGCCATAAACTTGTTTCCTATAGTTTGCCTGCTAAATTTTCATACATAACAAGGTAAATTCGAAACAATTTCCTTCTTCCTTATACATTTAAAGAACTATTAGGTTGTTCGGAAATCAACAAAGAATTTCAAGCCTGCATTCTTAAATTGTCACTACTGAACTCTGAATGAATTTTTTAAACGAAATAAGCATCGTTAGAATCTGCACATTTCATCAGAGGGAGACAGGTTCATTTATACGGCCTATACGAAATTCTGAGCTTCCACAGACGATGAGGTCGTTGAGTGAAGTCTCGACCATTATCGGCCAAGATCTCCGGCGCATTTCTTGTGTAAGAAGTTATGTGAATGCATGAGAAACTATCTTTTGGTAGAAAGAGGTCTGGCGAGTGTGATGGATTAGGCAGAGCTTCGTAGGCCAGCTTGTCCAACTTTTGCACAGTGTGATGTGTGGCGTGCGCAATTGTAGGGGAAGGACATTCAATTTATGTGGCATCTACGTGGCATTTATCGAGCTTTCTTTACTGTCCGTGTAAAAAGCAGACAGAAAAAAGCAAATCAACGGCCTTAGACTCGGGTTCGAAGATGGGCTGCGGTCCAAATTTTCCAAATAACTCTGGGCCATTGTGGTTGTATCTCATTTAATACCCTGCTGTGAAAGAAATAATAGACAGTAAGTAAAAAGTTAAACATAGTGATTTCAACTACAGCATCAGCTTAACTGGGTTTAATGCCGATTTGTGCTCCTCAAATCATTCCCGTTCACGGGTGATTGCTGATGTCAACGATAGAGCAAAAAACAGGCCGATAGAAAGACAAAGCAGAGACCTCAGTGGAGCAGTTGGTAATATGGCACTCAAGTAAAAGGTAATCGCGAGTTCGGGGCTGGCCTGGGATTCGAGTTTTGCAAATATTTCAGCATCGTTATGAGTGAATCCAAAAAATATTACTGCGAGCGTAGTAATATTTCGAAACCGACCTTCCCTAAACCTCGGTGTGATTAATCAATATGTATTCTTTCTTGATAAGCTTACACGAGGTTGATAAATATATTTATTTTCGGCTAACGTTTCGACGTCTTCGTCTTCCTCAGAGCCGGCGATCCGAGTCGATGGTCCATGCTTGTTGTTCGCCTGTACATATTGATTAATCACACCGAGGTTTAGGGAAGGTCGGTTTCGAAATATTACTACGCTTTGTGCTAGCTGATAATACACCGACCTCTGCACGATGTGCGCAGTGATTTATGTCCGGAAGAAATACAAGTTGTTACCACCGGACATTGTCATTACATATCCACCATCAGCATCGTGTATAAAAGGGCATCACTGAGTGAGGATGCCTCATTCGAGAAGATGGCTCGCTGAGGAAGATCTGGCTCGACAGGAAGGCGAAGACGCAACGTCGAGGCGAACAACAAGCATGGACCATCGACTCGGATCGCCGGCTCTNAAAAAACAGGCCGATAGAAAGACAAAGCAGAGACCTCAGTGGAGCAGTTGGTAATATGGCACTCAAGTAAAAGGTAATCGCGAGTTCGGGGCTGGCCTGGGATTCGAGTTTTGCAAATATTTCAGCATCGTTATGAGTGAATCCAAAAAATATTACTACGCTTTGTGCTAGCTGATAATACACCGACCTCTGCACGATGTGCGCAGTGATTTATGTCCGGAAGAAATACAAGTTGTTACCACCGGACATTGTCATTACATATCCACCATCAGCATCGTGTATAAAAGGGCATCACTGAGTGAGGATGCCTCATTCGAGAAGATGGCTCGCTGAGGAAGATCTGGCTCGACAGGAAGGCGAAGACGCAACGTCGAGGCGAACAACAAGCATGGACCATCGACTCGGATCGCCGGCTCTGAGGAAGACGAAGACGTCGAAACGTTAGCCGAAAATAAATATATTTATCAACCTCGTGTAAGCCTATCAAGAAAGAATACATATTGATTACTGCGAGCGTTTGTTTCCCTATTTCTTCCAATTCTTCGTCGTCAGTGCCAAAAGGATGTCTGCTACCTTTCCAATTTTCAAAGTCAAATTCGCAATAAAAATCTTCCAAACCAACGTTGAACTCTCTATTCGTTAACACGTCCTTGATTCAGCACTGCATTAACGTGCCGAGCTGTTTGCGATAAGTATGACAGAGTTTGAAATTGTAAAAGTAAATTCATCGAAGTTGCTGAGACGATTTCGACATATTGATTAATCTCAACAACCCAGCGTTCCCATCCGGAAGCACAGCTAAGAGCAAACCAATATCAGAAACAACCACCGTTCTGGTATCAAACTAGTCGCAGCGTGGTAAATCTCCTTCTGATCCACAGTGGCTGAGACTGCTTGCGGTAGTGACGACCTGAGAAAGGCCTCGGCTAAGATGAACCAGGTATTCCAGAGAACCACATTCGCTAACCCGCAATGGCGGCACACCGTATACTGAATGATGCTCCCATCTACGACGTTAGACGGTGAGAAGATCGGGGAAAGAAGGTCAAGTATTAAATTTCATAGGACATAATTGGAAACGGACAAAGCGAGCACGCTGACGACATGCCATGGAGGCTAATTCTTGTTCTGAACCTCTAACACTAAAACAGTCTCTTCAGACGCTAAAATTATAACTTCAGGCGGTCCTGCTGAGACCGCTGGTCACATAAAATTCCACGTGGTAGCTCTCCAAGAACAAAAAACAAGAGAATCAACACACTAGATCAATTAGCTGACAGAACCGTTTTCATTTGTGGAGGAAAATTTCAGCTATGAAATGTGAGGTGTGAGCCTTCTCGTACGCCCATCCCTTCCCTATCTGGTCATCTGTGCGAAATCCAATCATCGCGCTTAGAACAACTAGTTGGAGGAAGTAATACGCAATTAGAAGGCCTGTTATAAATTCGTTGTACGAGATTTCAATGTCAAATTAGGAATGGTCAAAGAAGATGAATAGAGGATGAGGAAATTCGGAACGGAGGAGCGGATTGGGAAAAAAAACCGACTTGTACCACTCCTTACCGCAAAACGCCTTCCATCAGAACTGATTTTTCGAGAAGACAGGAAATCACCGATGGACATGCGAGTCTTCTAACGGCATGACAAATACGGAAATCAATCATATTCTTATAAACAGAAAACAGCTTCTCTTTGACACCTTAAGGGCACCTGGATTCTGTGCTGGATCTGATCATCGCCTGCTTCATGCGAAAATTTCATTCAGCTACAAGCTAGAAGAGAGCTCCTGTAGTCGTCCAAGAAAAAAGAAACAAGTTGTGTATGACGACATTCTCAATAAAATCCTCTCCTCATACTAACGGAAGGAAAACGAAGATTCAACCGAGAACTACGAGCTGCTTGTTAGAGGACTTAAAACTTGCGTCCAAGTCACCGCATTTCCTCAAACATGAAGTCAAGACCATATTTCCACTAATCAAATTGGTTGCTCAAATACAGAAGGAAACTGAAGCATGTGGCACACTTAACACGGCTCATAGTAAGTGCCAACTGGGTAAGATATTCGCAAGAACATTTACACAATTAAGACATCTCAATTTCTAACCCGTAAAATTTGTTAGAAATACGATTTATACTGCATATCAACTAATAAACAGCGAAAGTGCATAAAATCAGCTTTCTGCCGATATATATATATTATATATCCCAAGAATTTACCGCCTCATTGTGGATGTGAGCCTGGGTGTCGGGTTGCGATGTACAGCGGAGGGTTTCGTCACCCGAAGCTGGAAAGGAGTCCGGTGTTTCTATCGGGAAGACCAGCTAAGAGTAAACCAACAGGGTTCACCACAGTCCTAGTATCAAACTAGTCGCATGGTGGCAAATCTCCATCTGATCCACAAGATCGACAACTGACTGTGGTGGTGAAGACCTGAGGCAGACTTTGACTAGACTGACCACGGAACTCCAAGGAACGACAATAACTAAACTAGCAAAATTCCGAAAAAAGGAAAATTTTGATGGGGTCCGCACAACTAGTGAAGACGGGCCCATCCAAATATCCAATCAGGTAAGTATATAACACCGCACGTTCGAATGGAACGACTTTTAGGATATCTGCAAGAAAAACAAAAGTACAAATTCCGCTTTAGCTTCCGAACAACATTGCATCAATCACATGGATAATCTTCAAAGAATATCTTTCAATACACTCGCGACACCATGGTGTCCTACTGGACAGGATTCAGCTTGCTCATTACTTGCGCGTTCGAAATATGATCCTTGGAGAAAAGAAATGGGAGGAATATATATTGGGTCTCACGAAATCAGGATCTCATTGGTAGAAAAAAAAACATTTATACTATGAACTAAGATTTTTGCATTTTAATTCTTTTATTCACGGATCTCCGTCATATGAGGGAAATAACGAAATAGAACACACCATAGTAAATAGAAGGCTTTGCCTAAACGATGTCGCTGCGATCCCAAAATCCTACACGGGATCAGACCATACTCCCTTTCGTGCAAGATTCTATTTCTCGCAGAAGGGACAAAAACCCCCTAAATTCCAAAACCGAAGCCTCAGAACCACCGCAAACTGGGACTCATTCAATTCATTACTCGGCTGTTGGGAAAATGCCGTTGTCGGTAACACCAACAAAGAATACGATCGGCTCATTCAACAACCTCACATTAGCGCTATGAAAGCTGAGAGTTCAAAAGACACCAAGAGACGCTTGTCTCCAAAAACATTCGAGCTGATACGCCAGCGTGGAACCGCACGAGCTGCAGGCAGCCGCGAACTAACGTCCGAACTTGCAAAACAATGCGGACAGGCAATAAAAGAAGATCTTAAAGAGAAAAGAGCGGCAGTAATGGTCGAAGCTGCAGATGCTGGGAAAAGCATTCGCAGAGCCCACCGAAGCTTTGGGAATTACAAGACCAAGATGGTTGCACTCCGACGCCCGGACAGAATAGTTAGAGCGTCCAAAAATACCATGGAGAAAATCATTCAAGAATACTACTCAGATCTCTTCGATAGCCACGTCCACTTTCCGTTATATGGAATAAACGAAGATGGATATGTTGTACTACCGGTACTCCCTTACGAAATCCGACATGCCATTTCGTAGGTGAAAAATCGAACAGCACCAGGTCCGGACAAGATAATACCAGAACACCTGAAGAACCTTCCGCCAGTCCTCGTTAACACACTGGCTGGGCTGTTCATAAGTTACCTGTCTGAATTCAAGGTCTCTACTCAGTGGAAGACCAACAAGACCATGTTATTGTTCAAGAAGGGTGACCTACACGATATCGGCAGCTATCGCCCAATCTGTTTGCTGCTTGTCGTCTACAAACTTTCCAGCTGACTCATCCTAAAAAGGATTGACAGAACACTAGACGAAGTAGTTTTCATGTTCAGCAATCTCGAGGTTTTTAAACAGCATACATTTGCTCCCATAGAGAAACACAATATAATACAACACTAGCTGACGTTTCGGCAGTATCACCTTCTTCAGAGCCTGGAAGGGTATACTGATATGCAATCTACTAGGCCAAACGCTTCAATAACACTTACAAAAAGACGAAAAACTCTATGGTAATTACATGATCAACAACTTCTCGAAAAAACCCACCGCTTTTTCGTGACTCCCAATGAGGAAGTTTAGAACCGCTGATTATAGTCGCATATGGTTGATGACTGCACCATCCGACATCAAAAATCGATGCAAATAAAAGTGCACTTGCACAGGAGTCTGAAACACCAGCGCGAAAACTTTTTGGGGTTTTTTGGATAAATGCCGAAAACCCTACAATGTATAGCAGGGATGAACGCCCGGAGGTCATAGCGACCTGATCCCGTATGTTCGCATCGATTTCTGATTTGGGATGGTGCAGCCATCAACCATATGCGACTATAATCAGCGGTTCCAAACTTCCTCATTGGAAGTCACGAAAAAAGAGGTTTTTCGAAAAGCTGTTGATCATGTAATTACCTTAGAGTTTTTCGTCTTTTTGTAAGTGTTATTGAAGCGTTTGGCCTAGTAGATTGCATATCAGTATACCCTTCCAGACTCTGAAGAAGGCGATACTGCCGAAACGTCAGCTAGTGCTGTATTGTATTGTGTTTCTCTATGGAAGCAAATGTATGCTGTTTAAAAACCTCGCGATTGCTGAACAAAAAAACGACGCATTCATATTCCAATGCCGAGGTTAATAGAAAGTCCATATCATCTCGCCAAAATTATTTACAACCACCCTCCAGAACGTCATGCTGACATTGGAATGGGATAATATGGGAGTGAAACTCAATGGTCGGCAGTTACACCATCTTCGCTTTGCTAATAACATCGTCCTTATAACCCCAAACGTCAGCCAAGCGAAAAGTATGCTTACCGACTTTGATAAAGTCTGTAGAACGATTTGGTCCTCGACTAAATCTCACAAAAACGATGTTCTTGAAAAACGGATTTGTTTCGCATGCCCCATCAGCGTTATCGAATACGCAGCCGGACGATGCTAGGAGTATCTCGTTCCACACAAATAAGGGATGGGATCCGAAGCTCCGACCTGTGTCAACGATCAAAAATCAAAGATACCGTTCTGTATGCCAAACAATCGAAGATAAGGTGGGCCGGACACGTAATGTGTATGAATGACAACCGATGGACAAGAGCCGTTGGTGACTGGATTCTTCGGCATGTCAAACGTACTGCAGGAAGACCACCGACCCGATGGTTATAGTTTTTCACAAAGAGGCTTAAAGAAAAATATGATTGCTCGAAGAGTCCCTAGAGCGAGCAGAACCCACTGGGCTACTATTGCACGCGACGGAAAAATGGCAGATTTACTAGCGCCCTCCAGAATCATTCGACGATCAACGGAACTATAGGTGATACAAGTGTTAATTCTTCCATCCGTTCTTAGTATAATTAGCTAATTAGTTGCACCTAATTTACTGTAATTAATTAAATTCACTAGCAGAGCAGAGATTTCTGATCCAAAGTTCAAAGCAGTCCCGATTCCTAATATCCCATAACTCCTATAAAGATCATGAAATCGTGAAAGTGTTAACATCGGACTGAGATTTATATGCTCAATGGAAACAACGTTCCTAATCCCCCTTTACTGTCCCTTTTTGTGCGATGCCGGCTATCACAGTGTTGATTAGAAAGAGGAAAGAATAAAAAAGATAAACGCTTATCAAATTATCTGCTCGGTTTACAATTGTGCAGAGATGCAGCCAATGAAACTCGACAGATCAAAAATCGAAATCAACAGCAGTACACAGGCGAACCTTGGGATGACAACTTCATGAAATATACAAAAAGAAAGAAAGCTAAATAAGTGTAAAGCTTTCCGCGTTGATTTGTCAATGAGGGATGCGTCACGCATTCGACTTTAATAAGCACCGTTAGAGGTGATTGAATGCATATCTGGACTTCACAATGACTCGCAGTGGCCTACCGATGCATCCAGCTGTTATCCTCCCACACAAGTCTGATACCAATTTGCCGACCCCTGAAAGATGGAGGGATTGGTGGGCTTGGTGCGTGGGGAACGATCTTTTGTGTATTGCAGAGCATCTCCGACCATTGCGTTAAATAGACCCCTTAAAAAGATATACATACATAAAACCGTGTTAAAAATCGTCATAGATTTATTTTTGAAGGTTATTCAGCACGTAGTGCGCCTAAATGTGCAGAAGTAGGCGATTGATTTTGATATGAAGAACCTTTCAGAAATTGGAACAACTAATTTAGAACGAAAAGGAGCGCATAGCACAGTGGTAACAATGTCGGTAATCAGGAGCATGGTGCCCGTTCGATTCCATTCCATAGAGCAACCAAGTTTCTCATCCCTCCGAGGTCGCGAAATTGGTGTCAGACTTGTCCGGTAAAAAATCACTCTCTCCAATCCAATTGGGAGCGCTCTAGGCCGGGTATCTCAGGACTCCATTGAGAATCGACTTGACGAGCGTTCTATGACATTCAAAATGAAACAGAAAATCTTCAAGCAGTTGCCTAGTCGAAGTCGCACGTAGAAATTGGAAGATCTTCACGGGTAATGGTTGCGAGGAAACGAATCCAATTTGATAAGTGCTGGGATCCGCACGGCAGACGTGAAGACGGGTCACATAAAAGAAAAAAATTCGGAATAAAAGAACAGAATAGAATAAATTAGTAGGAATAGAAAAAAAAGAACAAGAAGAAAAGAAGGAATTTTTTCTGTTCACCATCGATCATTTATTATAAATAAAAAGTGCACATAAATTATTGACGAACTAGTTCTAGGGTCTTTCTATGTAAAAAATGAAAGGAATGTTGTTTTGTTCACTTGACCAAAGTTCGTTTTCGTAGAAAACCAAGAAGATATTTGACTGCCAGGCTAAAGACGTTATCGTAAATTGAATCGAACACGTATAGTTTGAGATCGTGGAAAGAAAAGGTCATAAAAATAGTCAAGAAGAGAACAAAAGTTCCCGTACTGCATTTTTCTCTTAAGCTACTTACATTTGTCGACGACGCAATTGTTACCAAAACGGCATGCATAACGGTATTTCCCTGTTAATGTTCGACGGAAAAATCCTTTACAACCATAGCACGCCAGAACCTGCAATCGATTAGTAGTGATTATTGATTGGGATATCACATCAGGACGAAACAAAATTATCGATTTAGACGTGTTGTCTAACCAAAAGAGAAAAAAGAAACGAGGCATTCTGCAGAAATTTGATTCCTTCTAATGGTCGATTACGACTATTGCTGTGAATTCTTAACGAGATTTCGAAAACAGATAGTTAAACGGGGGCTAATAATCTCCCTTTTCCACCTCATTTATTCATCATTATTAGCACCAGAAACAATAAAACCTTTTAACAGAAATAAAATAGAACCAGACCAATTTTGCTTTATCACGCTATTTTGTAATAGCCCTTCTTGCTAGGTTGAAGTCATGAACATGGTGGAGGCGTTTTCCGAAAAAATAACTCCGACGTATAGCAAAATCTTCATTCCTATAGCACCATCGTCCGAGTTCAGATGGAGTTCGACATTTCCAATCACAAATTCGGCTAAGAGCTAACCTACGGCAGCAATCGCAGCTTACCTAGAAGAAGCCATACAACATTGTCAGGCGGCATACCTCAATTCGTTTCACAAGAACTGACTACCATCTGTGATAATCACCTCAGAAAACACTAGCGTGATAATTTCAAAATCCTCCTTCAACTACAGAAATAACGCCAGTTGACTAAAAATTGTGGTGGGTTCCATTTCCTGCACCTCGTTGAGACCAGTTTTGCAAATATTAAGTAGGCGTAGAATTCTACATGAGGAAAAAAGCATTGGGACTTACGGAGAAAGGGTGAAAATGGCGGGAGAAGCATTTAAAAAAGGGATTTGCGAGCATTATACAAAATAATGATAATATGGTATTAAATGAGGAACCAGAGTTGACATTTTTCACTGCTTTTACGCATTACCTCCCAATGGTTTACCGCCTCATCGTGGCTGGGAGGGTGTTACTTGGTGTTGGACTGCGATATACAGCAGCGTTTCCCAAACTGAGGAATCCGGCGTTTCCATCAGGAAACCTAGCTAAGAGTAAACCAATACCAGGATCCACCACCGTGCTGGTATCAAAATCGCATGGTGGTAAATCTCCCTCCGATCCACAAGTGCTGCAACTGCCTGCGGTAGGGAAGACCTGGGGCAGACTTTGGCCAGGCTGGCCTCGGCATTCCAGGGAACCACAATGGCTCAACCAGCAAATCTCCGAAAAATGGTGATTATGCTGGGGCCCGCACAACCAGTGAAGACGGGCCATTCAAGTCTAAAATAATTAAGTTTACGCATTAAATTGTTCTGTCCCTCCGGCGTTTTTCGTGGTTGGCCCAATCGAATACGAGCAATTCTTTGTCGGCTGCAGACTTTCTGGTTTTTTGACAATAAAAAGGTCCGTCTCGGTGCGATTACGAAGACGCCACATCGAGAAGAAGAGCAGATGTGTACCATCGACTCGGATCATCGGCTCTAATGAAGAGGAAGACGTCGAGACGTAAGCCGAATAACAGTTGTTCATCTACCACGTGTAAGCTCAACAATATAAAATATATTCATAAAAAACCTGTTCTCAATTACTAAAGGACCTGAGGGGTTGCTAAGGGGATTAGATTGTAGAAGAGAGTTTGCTTTATCGTTCTATGAGTACGACTGATATGCATGCTTCAATTTACTATGCATTACTATGTTCCATATTACAAACGCTTTCTGGCAGCACTTAGAGGTATTTTGCACCAATTTTGACTCAATATCGGCACTTTGGATATCCGCACATTCTACACAATAACCATAGCAATTAAAATGAAGTAACAATGAACTCTTAGTCAAACAACCTGTCGATGGACTTTTCGGGTAAAGATATTTTGCAAACCATCTGGTATAGTCAAAGATCTTTCTTATCCTACCCCTCTCACTTTGACCTACTTTCGATCAACTGCCGAAAAATATAAATAATAGTAACTGCCACGACCGACTTTCTATTAACCTCGGCATTGATCAAGTGATTTTGTTCGTATTTTTTGAGCAAACGCGCGGTGTTACTGTTCTTTGTTCACGATTAAGCTGACGTTTCGGCGAATTTCGCCTTCTTCAGGGCCGCTTTCTATGAGGTCTCAACTAAGTATGTCACGTAGAGACCAACCGCACAGAAATCACGTGGAAGTAATCACGTGTCTCTACGTGACATACTTAGTTGAGACCTCATAGAAAGCGGCTCTGAAGAAGGCGAAATTCGCCGAAACGTCAGCTTAATCGTGAACAAAGAACAATAAATAATAGTGCAGAAAAAACCCGTAGTCCACTAAACTGAACATGTACCCTACAGTATCTATACGGTCGTTTGGTCCGCTCCGCTATAAACACTATTGTGCCCATACGGGACGGAATCAGTTAAAGGATATAGTACGAAAGTCGACACATATTTCATTGATCTACCAAAATAATCAATAAATGCACTCAGTTCATACGGCCATCCTATTAATAAGGGCTGCAGTATCGATACAGTATGTAATTAGGTTCCTTTTTCTTACTTTTAAAAGTGCCTAACTCATGAATATTTTAGTCTACAAGTTTCCTATTGCACCTGTCAAATTGTTTTTCATTCACAAACGAGAAATGAATAAAGCATGCTACTAATCTGTGCTTACACCGTAGTGCAGTTTTGCATGACCATCGCCACATACTGCACAAATCGCTTCGCCAGTCGTCGGAGTTTTTTCCTTAATCTGATATGAAACTGTTGGTGTCGCTGATGATGGTGTTGACGTGAACATCACTGGCATTCTAAAATAGCGATAGTACACTCTTTCCTTCCTATGAAATTTTCTTTCTAACCATATAAAACTTGAATAGTCAAGAACTCGCAGAAAAAAAGCGTTGACTATTCGTAAGCTACTGTAAGTACTTCTACTTGTTCTGCCAATAACTTAGCGCTTTCTCGTACGATGTTCAGCATGAAAAACAACATTATATAAGGAATAAATGATGAACTGCATTGCTGCATGAAGTTGATTCGATATGGCAAACATGGTATGAGCTAAATTTGTGTTAACCCATCTGACGAATTTGCACCATATAAAACCAGAATATGGTGACATTCAAAGACACAACAACGCCCTTCTGTTATTTCCATCCACAATAACTGTAGGCGATTTGTCTCACGTTTGAATACTAACACGTAAAGAAGGAAAACAAACAATGCACGCTTATGTTTTGGACGAGTTTCCTTTTCCTGCTCCTGCATGTTTTAAAGCAACAATACAAACAAAAACATGTAATGTATTATATGTCAATCAATACACATCATTTAAACGTATAAGAGAAATTTTATGTTTTCTCGACCGTTTAAACAATAAAAAAATTGACGTTTTTCTTCAATAAGCAGACACGAGGTTATTATTATAGAATTTATTAGGATACAATAGATGAAGTTTCGGCGGTTTCGCCTTCTTCAGAGCCTGGAAAGATCAAATTGAGATGCGATCTACTCAGCCAAACACTTTCATAACTCCAGCAGATAAAACTTAAGAAATAAATTTGTATTCGCATAAGAAACAACTTGATTTAAACACCTACCGTTTATTTGTTGTAAGTATTTAAGTTAGTTGATGGATAGCAGCCCCACAGAGTAACAAATTGGCTAGAACTGTGCCTGTGTCAGGTCATTGGACTAGCCTGAGGTATGGCGCCAGGTCACGCGTGATGACAACACACTCCTCCTTGCGGTTCATTTTTGAATTTTTGGAATTGATCAAAAACGCTTCAAGAGTTTTACGCGCTGATGCCTTCGATTCGTGCGTGAGTATAGTGACTCCTACTTCAAAATCTCTGTGGTGTCCCTGCACTCTATGCGCGCCTAGTGGAATGTTTGGTTTTAATTTAGATTGAGATATGCTGAGATATTTGCGAAACTACGGACTGCAAGTGTCTGCGGTGCACTATTTCCCTTTCCAGAGGCTAACGCATTCACCACCACACCATGCAGAATCTTCGTTTCCCCTGTCTCTCAGCTAGTTCTATTGATTAGTACCATTGGAGTGGAGTTCTCTGATTTCATCATTGCATGGCAGATCCCGTGCTCCACAGGCTGTTCTCTGCAACGTCGATGCAAAGGTGCCGCAACGACATTACATCCTTGTTCCTCAAAGGCGGCACTGCGACGTCGATGCAACGGTGCCACAACGTTGTTGCATTTTCGTGGTTCACAGGCGGTACTCTGCACGATCGATGCATCGGCACACTAGAGGAATTGCATCCTTGTGTTTCACCAGCGGCATTCTGCACCGTCAGTTCAAAAGAACAGAACTATCCGATAAGTAGGCTCGATTGTATGGCACTCCGAAAGTTTCTAATCAAGACGGTATAACTTGTCTTTTATCGTTGTTCTAACATGATGTATTGAAGACATAGAAGATACCCATCCTCGATTTTGAGATTTTGGCTTTCTTATGCATCACTCCTTTTGTCGGAGCGGTGTTGTCGATCTCCTCGGAGAGTCGGCTGGTTTGTCTCCTTAAAGCAATCACCGTAAAGCCTTGGAAGCAATGATGTACAGTTAATTCGGAAGATAAATTATTGAACCCCTTTTTCAGAATAGAATTTAGAAACTGATTTGTTCAAATTTGCCCCGTTACCCATCAATTTCATTTGGAATTCCCAGCCAAAGTCGTAGATGGTGGTCCAGGAAACGAATGGAAGGATAGAGTGTGTTGATGGTACCTCAAATCTCTGGTTGACTTCTTTTTTTTGCTTGTTTGTGGACGCTCCGAATTTTTTCTCCAGTGCTTCTGTTACACCAGTGGAATTACCTCAAAGAGAATCCACGGCGATTCCTTCCTAAAGGAATCGTGCTTCGAAGCAGAGAAATTTTACCTCGGGCTTACCTCGGAAATTTTACCCTCCATACCTCGGGCTAATCCAATGACCTGACACAGACACAGTCTTCGCCCATGTATTACTCTGTGCGGCTTCTATCCACCAACTAGCCTAAACACAACAAATAAACGGTAGGTGTTTAAATGAAGCTGTTTCTTATGCCAATACAAATTTATTTTTTTGTTCAGCAATCGCGAGGTTTTTAAACAGCATACATTTACTTCCATAAAAAACACAATACAATACAACGCTAGCTGACGTTTCGGCAGTATCGCCTTCTTCAGAGCCTGGAAGGGTATACTGATATACAATCTACTAGGCCAAACGCTTCAATAACACTTACAAAAGACGAAAGACTCTCTGGTAATTACATGATCAATAACTTCTCGAAAAAACCCACCGCTTTTTCGTGACTTCCAATGAGGAAGTTTAGAACAGCTGATTATAGTCGCATGTGGTTGACGACTGCACCATCCCACATCAAAAATCGATGCGAACATAAGGAGTCAGGTCGCGTATGACCTCCGGGCATTCGCCCCTGCTATTCATTGTAGGGTTTTTGCCACTTATCCAAAAAGCCTCAAGGAGTTTTCGCGCTGGTGTTTTGGACTCCTGTGCAAGGATGTTGACTTTTACTTCAAAATCGTCTCCGCTATGCTTTTGTATCCTATGCGTGCCTAGTGGGGTGCTTCGTCTTAGTTTTCGTTTGCCATCTAGGTGTTCTTTTATACGGATACACAAAGGTCTGCCCGTTTCGCCAATATATTCGTCTCCGCAATTGTTACAAGAGATCAGGTATATCGTACCTGAACTCATGCAATCACCGTCCCTGCCGTAAGGGCAAATTACGCAATTTGTTGTTTCACACAGACAGTCATACAGGCGGTTGCGAACTAATTGGCGACGTAGAGTAGTCGGTGGTATTTCAACTATCGCTACCGATTCCTCTAGACTTGCCCTTCTTAAGCATCGTTTTATAGCTGCGCTTACTTCATCGCTTATAAAAGGCAACATAAACGGGATTTTGTTTTGGCCAAGTGTTTCACACACAAAGAGGGCGATTGTGAGAAACATGTTTCGAACAGCCACCTCTGTGTGCACTACCAGGGAACTAAAGGAAGAATCGCGGGACTTGGCTCGGCAAATAGCCATCTCCAATGGCTACGAAGTAACCCCATGAGATAAGTTTACAAGGAGAACGACGCGCCCATGCGAACCGCCGAATCGTCAGCTATTGTATCCTAATAAATTCTATGATAGCAACCTCGTGTCTGCTTATTGAAGAAAAACATCGAATTATCAATCAATGCCGAGCTTAACAGAAAGTCGGTCTTGGGAATAAAAAAATTCTCAGAACAAAAAAAAGTAGACTCGAACGACTTGTTTAGCTTTCTATGGGAAACCAGCCAGTCAGTCGATAACATCACTTTGCACAGCGTTCCAGCCTTTTGTAGTCTACACAGAGATTAAAATATGATTCCCACGTGTCCTTCATAGTACATTTCAGTAAAAGAAAAGTTAATCTCCTACTAATCAATATTCTATAGCCATTGATAAAACTCTTCAAAGCCTATAAAATTTTTGCAACTTCAGACGATCCATTTAAAACATTAACTCAAGTAGTGCAAAAACCGAAGAGGACATTTTAGATGTGTTAATCGAAACTTCGTCATGTGGAAGTTCTGTTTTACTTTCCTCATAGAAGTCATTTCAACCATTCATTTTGAGCTTGCGATGGTTTACCGCAGCACTGTGGTTGCAAGGTGTTCTTCGATTTCCAATTACGTCACCAGAGCCATTGTTGCCGCCACTGGACTTGCCTAGATGAAGAGGGTGTTCCACTCTACACGAAAGCCTAGCTACGAATCAATCTATGTTACAATATTGTCTAGCTAGCTAGAAATGACAAACATCTACTCGTATAGACTGGAAGAAAAATTAAGAAGCTTATACGAAAAGTTTAATGTCCCATATCTCTCTCCTCACTGTTCCTCCATCGAAAGAGCCTCTTACGCCCATTTGGGTTTGAGTAACCTGACTGATTACAAGTGGTGCGGTACGACTGAAATGAATTAGCAACACACTTTAAGAAAGTTATTTTTTTACAAAAAAGTATTTTACTTTTCATTCATTTTATTCTATATGACCCGTCTTCACGTCTACGGTGCGTATCTCAGCACTTCTCTCATTCAATTCGTTTCCTCGCATCCACTGTCTATGAAGATCTTCCAACTTCAGGTGTGGTTTCGGTTGCTGCTTGAGGATTTTCATTTCATCTTGAATGTCGTAGAATGATGGTTGAGCAATTCTCCCTGGAGACCTAAGGTAACCGGGCTGGAGCATTCCCAATTAGATTGAAGAGAGTGATTTTTTTCCCAACAAGTCCGGTATCAAGTTCCCGATCCTGGAGGGATGAGAGGCTAGGCTGGCCCGGTGCGGAACTGAACTGGCACCATGCTCGTGATGACGGTCACCACTGCCACTGTGCTATCCGTCCCCTTTAAAAAAATTACTTCGACGAAATAGGCTAACCCACATATTTTTTCGTGTTTCTCTATATGAAACAAATTCATTCCACTACATGTAGAATGAAATAGTATGAAGAAGTAGCAGAAATTTAGAGTATAACTGTGTCCCTATGAATCTATTCGAAAAATTCGTTTATTTCGGCGAGCATCATAAAAAAAAGCAAAATAAACAAAGCTTTTAGCGTAGGTCAATCAATAGCTACTCGCCATACCCTGGACGCCATTAATGGCATCGTAGGGGCACGTGGGTGCGTATTTGGCCAATCGAGTTACTTCCAACGGTCTATTGACCCATTAAGCTAGTGCTTTCCGCCCTGTCAGACATCTGAGAGCCTTTGTTAGCCAATTAGGTAAGCGAGCATGAAGTAACGACCACATGCACATTGTGGAGCACCTTTAACCACTGCGCTACATACACACACCAACAAGCTTAGTATCAAACAAGAATCAATCGCTCCACTTCTATATTCTGCAATCAATAAAACTTACTTACCTGGACACTTGGATGACTCGTCTACACCGGTTGTGCATGCCTCAGCATAATCTCTATTTTCCGGAGTTTTGCTGGCTTAGCTATTGTGGTTCTTTGGAGTTCCGACGCCTACCTAAGCAATGTCTACCACAGGTCGTCACCACCACGGGTAGTCGCCGGGTTTGTGAATCAGAGGGAGATTTACTGCCATGCGACTAGTTTGATGCTGGGAAGGTGGTGGATACCGGTATTGCTTACTCTTAGCTGGGCTTCCCGATAAAAACGCCGGGCTCCTTCTCAGCTTAGGATACCCTGCTGGGTGGATGAATTCCTCCGCTGCACATCGCAGGCCAACACTCAGAAAAATCTTCCAGCCACGATGAGGCGGTGAATTGTTGGGAGGCCGTCAAGAAAAACAAAACGAAAATAAAGCTTAATGTTTAACGTTTTGTTTTCTGCCTTCTATAATTTTCATGGCAGGTTACTAAGCGAAATACAACCACAACGTTGCTGAGATATTTGCAAAACTCTGGACCGCAGGTGTCTATTGTGGGGAACGAACGCGCTATTATCCTAATAGGATATTATAGAAGGCAGAAAACAAAACGTTAAACATTGTGATTTCAGCTACAGCCATAGCTTAACTGGGTTCTATGCCGATTTGCGCTCCCCAGATCAACCCCGCTGACAGGTGATTGCTGTGGCAAAAAGATCGATAGAAGTAGCTGAGAGACAGGAGAAACGAAGGACCCGCATGGTGTGGTGGTGATCGCGTTACTCCCCGGAAAGGATAATAGCGCGTTCGTTCCCCACCATAGACACCTGCGGTCCAGAGTTTTGCAAATATCTCAGCAACGTTTTGGTTGCATAAAGCTTAATGTTGGAAATTTAAAATTGGACCTTTGACTTCAATTGGCAAGGACGTGGCGATAGACGCAGCCATGGTGGATTGGCTCGTCAGGAGAAGGTTGGGGTTAGGTGCAGATTTGTTCAATCCAAAATTAAAGACGTCCTTTTTATTGCTTCCGTCAAGATATTTAGTTTTTGTTCAATGCTGCCGGAGGACAGATATGAACATTGATCTGTTCAAGTTTATGGAAAGCGATTAAATGGAACATTTACACAGTACACATTTCGCCGTCATATACAAACATTCAGAGTAACTGCAACATTTTATCGGACGTCCCGACCAATCTAGGTTTGCCCGATATGACAAACTCTAACATGGCACTTTTTCGTTAATCCGTACAACAATCACTTCTTTTTTTCCACTGAAAGAATGACAACATAGTACAAAACGATAACAGAACGGCAACTGATAGAAAAAATTCTCATCAGATTCCTCATTCAGCTTGCGAATCGATCCGGATTTTTTATGTGAGTTCGATACGATTATGAAGTACTCACACCCTACAACGCTGTCGTCTTTTCAGGCCAATGATTCATGTGCATATTGATTTTCTGCGATCACATCAATGAAATTTTGGCTTCATGAAGTGAGTTGAGCCAATTTATATCTAGTTATTTGTTAGTCACATCAATCGACTTGAAAGAAAGTTTTGTACGAAATGGAACACTGTGATTAGAAAATCAGTGGGAAAATTCTGAGAAAGGAGCAACTATCAATAAATAAACCATTTAATTAAATTTAACTAATAACCATAAAACGCTTTATAAGTTGTTTGTAACCCAAGCCGATTGTTTTACTGCCGAGGTTAAATGATGCTTGGTTTGAAAATCATCGATTCGTATTGTTAATATACTATTCTTTATTGCATATTTTTAAAATAAATACCAATAAATAGTTTACCATGATACCGTGATGGCCGTGGATGATTTCTCTAGTAGGAATTTCATCACCCTAACAAAGTCACCTAGCAGTTCGGCAATTCCATCCGGTAGGCCACTTAAGAGCTAAAAAGTGCGAAAGCTGAACTAGGTGGGTCACTAGCCTTTTCTACACAAAAAAACGGCTCTAAAAAGAGGTATCGTTGGAGAAATTTGATGCTCTTCGTGTTCTTCTTCAGCGTTGGATCAGCCTACTCAAGGAACCGCTGTGTGGTGCGATAGGCGCTAACGAAGCTTACTGGTACAGTTTTGGCTTAGTCGATGATAAATAATAGCATTACAATATCTAACAGCTTACTCACTATCCATTATTTTTTCACTGCAGCATATTATGTGGAATACAACCACAATGATGCCGAGAGATTTGCAAAACTTGGGCTCCAGTCCAGGTTTGAGCACATGATTGCGCTTCCCGGGAGCTCATGTGTTACCACCACCCACTGAGGTCTTTGATTTGCCTTTCTCTCAACCAGCTCTAATAGCATTATAGTTGATGTAGATGATTTATTTACTACTTTATTAAGATTCAGAAGGCAACAGTTACTTGGAGAAATAAAAATCGCACCCTGTCATCACTGCTGCACGAAGTACTACGATACAAAATCTATCGTCGAAAATTATCACAGCTGATGCATTTTAAATGAAATTACAAATGAGGCAATGCTCAAAGAATCTGAACGGCTATAAAACAGAAAAGGAATATTGTCGGTGACTTGAGGAATTTATCTTCGTCGTTGCAAAGATGACTATCGCATACGGTTAGAAAAAATGGGTGTGCTTTACTTAATAGAAAGCATTTTTCGGAGTATGCATCGGGAACTGGTAAATAGGTTGGCTGTGGTCATGGAGAGGCTCAATGCCCAACTTATGGTACTTTTTGGAAAAAAGCTGGTAAAACCTTTTCCATATAGTCAAGGATTTCTCTAGGCCATGAAGTTCTCGGCAATCACATTAAACAATCTATCCAGTAAAAAAAGTCAAAAACCCATATAATCCGGAAAGAAGCGGACTATTTGGTTCCCGGAATGTGGCTATTTCCGCCTTTCCAAACGTGAAACATGGATATTGATTACTTTCTCAGATGACAAATGAAGATTAGGAGAACAATTATATTCCTTTATCCTAGAATGGAAAAATCCCAGACCCATCAAATAAACGGTAACGATTCAATTCTTATGAGCAGAGAAACGTCTTAAAAACTAAGCGATTCCTGAAATTTGGTTGAGAACCTTGATTTCATTCTAAACGGCAACAGAACACAACGATCCTCAATTTGGAATGTCATAGGACTAAATGCTATCGCCAAAAAAAGTATTGGAGAAAATTCTTCAGGTGCAAAAAAACATGGTACTTAAATGTAATTGTTGAATGTTGATAGGAGTGTGATTGAATCGATAACAAAGTGATAATGTTCCCGTTCGCTCATATTCGCACGCCCAAACCGTCTCTGGGTTAAATGAAATAAAAAATATCACACTGAAACTCAATTTTACCCTCTTACTTTATACTTGCCTAAATTGCTTTACTTTTCCTAAGTGATAAATAGCTGATAATCGATAACCATCGATAAGGCTGATGTCAAGTAATGATTAACTGGGAATAACGAAGGAAAGATGAAAAGAAGGAAGAAGAATCTCATTTTAAAAATACAATGGTATTTGAATCAAACTTGACGAAGTATAACCTCTTAAAACATGGAAACACTTTTTCTGTCGAGAAAAGAGACCAAATGAGCGCTGAACAGCCTTACGATAAGAACCTAATCCGTCTGCCATTATCACATCTCATCAAGCTTTTTCGATCACACGGATCAATTCGGTCATAGCGATGACTGCGGCCATTTCAAAAATTTAGGTATTATTTGCTACTTTTTGCTAGTCAACTTAATAAATCAATGAAAGTGGTGAATTGATTTTATATAAATAAACTGATGACGACGAAATAAACCTAAAAGAGGAAAGAGAAAGGGCAAACTGGTTCACTAGTCATAATAACATCGGTCAGTTCCGCTTTAAATCAACCACGAAAGGGCTACTGTGTTCGGTTACTATACACCTCTTTTTTTTGTTGGTATGGCTCAGGTTTATGCAGTATATGGATAACAATATTTCTATCATTCGGTTAGTATCTATATTCGTGTCAGTTCGGCTGCTACTTAAGCATTTTTGGCGCTACTCCATGAATGACACCGAATGCGGTTCCAGAAGATTCCCCGAAATCCAAGGATAACCGTGCTACGGTATCTCCAGCTCTTCTTTGAAGGCACTCACCAGCCTTGGTAGACCGGATGGAGCTCTTTCCTAACAATTCTGCTCCCAATATGACGGTACTGGAAGAATGGAACGCTAGTTGGACTAAAGCGGACTCGAACCAGTGACAATGGGCTCCATAGCGCGGCTTGTCTAACCACTGCGTTTCGCTATTAAACGGATAATGATAATGGTAATAATAACGATAATAATAATAATAATAATAGTGACAATAAACGACTGGATAAAGAGTACTTAAGGATAAATGAATTTACATCAACTGCCACGACCGACTTTCTATTAACCTCGGCATTGATCAAGTGATTTTCTTGGTATTTTTGTTGAGCAAACGCGAGGTGTTACTATTCTTTGTTCACGATTAAGCTGACGTTTCGGCGGATTTCGCCTTCTTCAGAGCCTGGAAAGGTCAAGTTGATAGCAATCCACTCGGCCAGACGCCTCCATAACCAAACACTACGTGACGTACTACGTGACATACTTAGTGGAAACCTCATAGAAAGCGGTGAGTGTGCAAAGCTGTGTTCAAAGTGATTGAAATCTTGGTTTGGAGTTTCTTTGTTTGGTTATGGAGGCAGCTGGCCGAGTGGATTGCTATCAACTTGACCTTTCCAGGCTCTGAATTTACATCAGTTTCGTTTTGTAGTTGTTGCATTGTTTACATCACAATTAAATCCTCCAACATCATAACACGATTTAGCGTTTGGTTGACAGATTGAAAAGCAAAAATGTGATAAGATTTTAGTGTTACCCAAACTTGAGTTTGTGGAGAATCGCCGTCTGCAGAAAGATTTTATTGTTCAACCCCTGAACCAAACTGTCGGCTACTTTTATTTTCATTGGTTTCATTAGTCTTGACACAGCTGCCTCCCTTGTTCACAGCTTCTTCTCTTATTCTATTCTTTTTTATTAAAATTTCTTTTCTTCCAAAACTATAGGAAGTATAAAATAATATCCAATAAGAGCTTCTAACGCTTCAAATCATTTGATAAAATGATAACATCTTCTAGACAGATAAATAAAACATAGAGAATTTCCAAGCTAAAAAACATTACACAGAAAATTTTTGCGTCACCGCCAAAATTTGAATATTCAGTTGCACTTAGTCGCTTTCGGCGATTCTACTACTTTTAAACAAATTGGTTAAACTCGTGCCACCAATAAGTCAAAATTATTCAAATGCAAAGTTAAACTTCCTCATTACTTACTTTATTATCGAAAATTGCCAGGAACGCGGTCCTACAAATACAATAAATTTTGCGAAAAAAACTCCATATAGATAACGAATGGAATTCAAAGGTGACCGTTTATCTAAACCATCAAAAGAAGGGAAACGTTCAAAGAAATGAAGAGCAATAACGATAACGATGTGCTAAACTGATGAAAGTTCTTCAAATCTTGGTAATGTGAGCCGCATACGGCTTATCTGTACCTTAGGCTTAGAGGAAGTCTGTAAAACGAACATTTTCACTAATAGGTTGCAAACTTAACAAATTGGATAACCCAATCCTTTCAACGGTTTATCGCCTCATCGTGGACAGGAGGTGTTCATCGGTGTCACGCCGCGATTTGGAGCGAGGGGATTCATCACCCTACCAGGGTCTCCCAAGCGGAGGAGTTCGGCGTTTCCATCATGAAGCCGAGCTAAGAGTAGACCAAGTAAGGCGGCTTGTGGTGACTACCTGGGGCACATTTTGGCCACGCTTGGCTTGAGACTCCAGTGAACCACAATGGCTAGACCAGCAAAACTCCAAAAAAGAAATGGAGATTATGCTGGGGCCCGCACAACCAGTGAGGACGGGCCAACAAACTATCAAAGTAAAGTAAAGATAACCCAATGAAAATTTTTAAAAAAGTATTCGTCATGCTGAAGAACACCATGAAAACGTGTCCCATCTGGAAATTATTATTGATCGGCACCATACGGTAATTTCCATCAGTGGTTTGTTTAGTTTAAA
The DNA here is from genome assembly GCA_900624975.1 of Angiostrongylus costaricensis. Classification (NCBI taxonomy): domain Eukaryota; kingdom Metazoa; phylum Nematoda; class Chromadorea; order Rhabditida; family Metastrongylidae; genus Angiostrongylus; species Angiostrongylus costaricensis. Next base: position 37,488 of record UYYA01004575.1, on the reverse strand, counting down.
CACTTACCTTCATAAAAGCGTTAGAATTTTGTTAACCGTTAAACAATATATGTGGAAAAATATTAACAGCAAACATTGCAGTGTAATGAGAATAAAACCAGATACGAAAATGTTATTGGCAAAATATGACAGTTTGCACTCGTGCATGACCTATTTATATTTGGCAATGAAAGAATAAGTCCACCTAGAATACTCCACTTAAAAAGATAAAAGAAAGGATATCTAAAAATGCTGAATTACATTTTCCCCACACAGGTTGATTTTCCGCCTTCATGTCATCATTCTGTTGTATGAATAATTACAGGAGTACTAGTTACATGCACGGAATCCAAGCAAATATTCATACTGGAATTTCATGCTGGATTATTTGGACGCTTAGGATTCAAATTGTAAATTGCATCAGGTTTTGCAGTCTCCAAAAAGATTTTCATTAACAAAAAAGCTATAGCAAAATAAAAAATACTGAACTAATGTGTCAAATATGCTAATAAATCTAGTATATCTAATGTAATATGATATGACTCCTAATATGCCAATATATTCGAAAGCTTCGTATGCTAGCAGAGCTTCAGACCCTGGAAATTCTCTCATTTCTTTCCTCTCTTAAAATGTTTTTTTAAATGAATCCATCAATACTGAAAGAAAGCAAGCCAATGATTGAAAACTGCATCGATACATAGCAAAACTATGTTAGGACACGACTGAGTTCTATGGGATTCCAATTGTTACGAATTCGACCATAATAGTTATGTGACTAGTTTTTCTAGTTGTACTGCCATCATAATTCATTTATGAGTTGTTTGGTTTGAGTACAATTGATGGATACTGAAAAATAAAAATCAATATCAGCTCATCGCTATAAAGCCATTTTGTGAAAGAAATGCAATTATACATGGTCAAATTGGAGCGTGTAGCACAATGGTTAGAGGTGCCTCCATCGTTCATTGGTCGACAAACTGCTACCAAACTACTTCGGAAAGTTAAGGCCATGCCCCAAGCTACTATTTAAGGCAAACAAGTATTGAACACTTCTATGATGTAACGAATGGAGTCGAATGCATACGTCTAAGGGTCTAAGGGTGCATATGGGTGTTTTACAGTTCAGTCCGATTTCCCTCTGAGTATTACAGCTATAAAATATCGAAAAAAGCGATCGCAATATTTCTGCTCTCGTTTCTTTTGGTAAGAAGAGATCGACATCGATTATAATCTTTAAGCTTCTATGATGAAACATTCTTTATTTAAATGACCTTGTCAAACATTACAAAGGTTTTTTCATTGGTAAACTAGTACCAATTCAACTTCGACACTGAGAAGTTGTGTGACATAGAGAGGAATGACGAACTGACCAAGGTCGCAGCCGATGGCGCTGATGTGACATGGGAGTGTATCGCCATTAACTTGTTGATCATCAATGAATTTCGTCTCGAAAACGGTTCCTTCATTGTCTACGATAAATGTCTTCTTTTACAATAATAGATTATAAAAAGCAAGAGAGAGAAGAAAACAAAAAGCGAGCAAAGTAAACTAAAAAGTAGGTAAAGTTCATCACGTTTATCTGGTTAGTGAAGCATTTTATTGAGATACTCTAGCAAGCCGGCCAGGAAGAACGAATTCTTTAGTGATTACAGAAACACCGCTAAGAGAAAGGCGAAACGAAGGACCAGCAAGGTGTGGCTGTGAACACGTTAGCCTCCGGGAAGGGTAATAGCGTGTTCACAGTCCGCAGCCACATGCGGTCCGGAGTTTTGCAAATATCTCAGCATAATTGTGGTTAAATCTCACATCATACCCTGCCATGAAAAAAAAAATAGGCACTAAATGAAAAGTGGTTGTATTGTGCTTTAGTACCCATTTGAGTTAGACAGGTGGATCACAGGTAATACGTTAACAATGGCAGTGATGTGTATAAAACTAAATTCAGTTATTGCTCCAGTAAAAGTAAAAAAATCATTCAGCAGCGCCGTAATGACGTCATCGGAACGAAAATATGGGCACTTCCCTTTAGCCTATTTCTCAGCTGTTACAAAAATGTAAAGACTTTTCTTTAGAAGAAAAGTGTCACAACCGAACTAGATGGTTTGAAATGATAGCAAAAAGCGAAGCTGGAAATGTCGATGTCGCAAGCAGATATAATCTAACGATAGTCATCGGAACGTCTCCTTCTACATAAGTTTAAGGGTTCACACCTAGCCTACTTAAATAACTGAAATCAGTTATGCTTTTTAGTAGGTAGTACTGTCACACTTAAATACTCCAACGAATAGCATCGAGTAGAATCGAATGGAATCTAACAGTATTGTTTTTTTCTACCGTTACAGATTCAACTCCTGAAACGGATTGGATATCTGCCCAACTCCAAGCCATTCGCATTGAAATGGCCGATATTCGAAGACAAAAAACATACAAAAACAAGTCAAATGCCGAAAATGAAATATCTAGGAGGAACGGGAAACAACCAGTTCTAATTTTCCTTTTGCCTGACTTCATCAATTCCTATAAAGGCGTTAAGGTCTGAAAAATTTGGAAAGAATGGAGAATAAGATGTCTTCCTTTCCTAAGAAAAAACTGTTAAAGATTGAACTCATTTTCATCTCAAGATAAGAGCCTTAACTTTCCACTTCCGCTTAAATCTCTATCTATGTGTTAATAGAAAGAAAGAACCTCAAGAAAAGGGTGACTGTATAATTCTCATTCTTCTGAGAATTAATCGTGATTTCCTTGCTCAGAAATGATTTTGTCGCAAGTTTCATCGATACGGGTAAAACGCTGGCTTCTCAGTTAAATCCAATAAAGCAAACCACTTTTCTACGACGCATGTCAATAAAAGGATAAAGGATAAACTGTCCCGCGTTGATCATTTCATTAGAAATGCGCCGTGCATTCCACTCCGTTTGCAGCAACGTAGAAGTGGTTGGGTCTAAATTTTGTCTATGCAATCCCCTGGGGTGACCTAGCGATATCAAGCCAGTGTTTTCATCCCCCCAGACAAGACCAGTACCACTTTGTCAAGATCGGATCTATGAGAGGCTTAATTAGCCCGAAGCTAAATATCGAACCAATTACCACATATGTATTGCAAGGTACCTTTAACCACTGCTATACGTACTGCTATCCTGCAATAATGTGTACTATTATAGCCGTTAATTTCGTCATTCATGGACGAAAAATGTTTAGCATTTTATTGGATTATGATAACTAGAAGTTGACGTCTCCCAAACAGACCTGTCGATGGCCCGTTAGTCTAAAACATTGTACTAGGAGGCTATAGGTCTAATCGTAAATGTCATGGGAAGAATACCATCTCATTTATCTACAAAATTCTCAATGAAATAAGGATTGTGAATGAAACAATAAATGTTGAAAAAACTAAATGAATGGAAATCACTGAGTAACCTTTGGATTTTGTAGATTTTCGTTGACGGAACCTCACGAATAGTGTAGCCTGGTTGAGCTTCTTCATATTCCTCCTGTTCTTCCTCGTCTTGCTGCCAATAATCGAAGCTCATCATAAGTTCTAAAATATCGTTTGGTAAAGTGGACTGAAAAAAATTTTGATTTTAGGCGAAAGAAAAACTCTAAACGATATCGATAAAAGTGGCGGAATAAGAAGTTGATACAACTGATAATCGTATTCAAGCCCTGAAGAGAAGAAAGCTTTTAAGAGAACGAAATTTTTTCCGGCAAGAAAAGAAGTGTAGAAAAACCTAATACAAAGTGCATTTGTGGAAAACTTTACTGTTAATGGTATAAAAGAAAGTAAGGCTTCATGCTAAATTTTCTTTAATAATCATTACACGACCGGTCTATTCCTGGACGATTCCACGAAGTCTGTGGTTCGTTTAAGGAACTGAGGTATTGCGTAATGGAGTGGCCGTTGGATTTCACAAAGTATCTCAGCGATTCACAACTGAATTCTGGATTCAACGTAAAACATAGGAGGCAAACTAATGATAAAGTGATAGCATAAAGTGATAAGAGCTGAGTCGTTACAAATAGAGAGATGGATAAACCGATCAAACACTGGACAACAACAAAAGCAAAGGTGATGGTGGAAAAGGTTGACATGCGGGCGTCATGCGATAGAGTGGTGTGGGTGACAGGCGCCTGGTCGAATTCGATGGATGCACGAGGATTTTGGCGTCTCGGTAGGATTATGGAGTCTCGGAACTCATTCATATGCTAGCATCGTACCAGATTTAAGGTACTATTGAACAGATAACTAACTAGAAAAGCGGCGACGCAAACACGAAACCACTCAAATGGTAACAACTGCATCACATTATAGCATTGTTGTTGAACTTTGTCGATAAGACTTGCTACGGCTCTGTTATTCTAGTAAATTTGTGATGATTTATGGCTTGAGCAAAAGCCCTATAAGTTGGTTACTTATGGACTTTCAGCTTTAAATCATTCAAATGTTTCGTCGTGGTGGTCTGGAAATCCGTCTTATCTCATCGTTTTGTTCATCTACATCTAAACGCAATGACTTTCCTCAAGCTTCAAAATATTGGTTTTCATTTTAAAGCTTTCAGTATTTCTCAAAATGTCCTCTTTGAGTAAATCCATTTAAATTTCCTTTTCACTTACTTTTATAAGGACCAATACTTATAAGTTACCAGTTTGCTAGCAAAGTGGTTGAATAAAATGAAGAGAATTGCGAGATTTCTTACAGCAAGTAAGAAAAAATGGTTCTGTAAGTTTAATTATGTCGCATTTTACGATAAGCTCCCAGATAATGACCGATATTAATGATGTCGGACGCTTTATTGAATGATTTCAACCTGACCAGGGCTAGTTCACGACAGTCGGAAATCCTATAGATAAGGAATATATTCATATGAGAAGTGAATGGATTTCATATGGAACACCTTGGAAATATCTAAAAAAAGTCAAAGGATTCTAATTTAATTCCTCGGATTTTTACACAAGTTCCGTTTAATTCCAAAATTTTTCTAACAATGAAGCAAAATTCGCAACTCTCGGCTACAACCGACAAGTGCATTGGGCGTCACTGAAATTCTAAGCTTCTTAGTCATACATTAGTGGGAAGAAAAAAGCGATTTGAGTCATGAATGGATGTACAATCCCAATTTAGCCCTTCTAATTTTTATACATGTTTCCTTGAATCCCGAAATTCCTCTAACATTGAAACAAAATTCAAAACTATCAACTACAACCGACGGGGGTAGGGGGCTTCACTGAAATTCTAAGCTTCTGAGTCATACATAAGTGGGAAGAAAAAAATTATTTGAGTCATGAATGGATGTATAAGCAATAACGAAAAAATATGACAAAGACGAGAAGCTTAATAGGGACACGTATAATACTAAATGTTGTCAACAACAAATCATGTCCTACTCAAATTAATATTGATAAAGAATTCCAAAGAGAGGCTTAGTATTGTTTTGATAAATTGACTTTTCAGGTCAAATAAATCTGTTTGAGGCTAGATGGACTGAAAGAAACCGGACCTTTTAAGCAGAGCATTTTCCTCTTGTAACAGTTTCGCATATCATTTGCGTCCACAATGAACAAAGAACAAAAAGGTGTATAGATAGGTGGAAACAAAGAGATAGATAGATTGATAGATAGACAGATAGATGGATAGATAGACAGACAGATAGATAGATAGTAGATAGATAAAGGAGTGATAAAAATGACAATAATGATTCAATAAAAAAGTAAGCGCGCATAACAAGATGTGAAATATTTCACGCAATCAGTATTCTCCTTTTGCCTCGATACACATCTTCTTCTGTACTACACATAACTTGTTCGTCAAGGCGTTAAAGTGTACACATTTTTTTAAAGTTTCCTACGGTTTTCTAGCGAAGATGATGAAGCGTCCCAAACCTGTTTAACTTCCCATGCAACAAAATTTCCGTTCATAACAAGCCTGAAGTGAGAAAAAACAATAACAACAACAACAACAATAACTGAACGGAAATCACTAGCACGCAAGTGATACGATCATTTGCTGAGTAGTTTTGCTGCCTTTCAAGTGTTTTCATACGAAAAGAAAACGACGAGATGACGGTCTGAAATGCGTGTGAGCGATTTGTTGATAAACTCCATGCACTTCACGATTTTTGCTGACAGTTGTGAATCGGCATTGTTGTGTACTATCAAATGGGTTGGTTGGCATGACATTCGTCGCAACAGCGAATGAGAATGAAACTGGTTGTTGTGTGGTCTAGAGGTATGAGAAGCCGATTATCATCAACAGCATTTCATTCTTCTGAACAAATCAAATAGCACAATAACCCCGAAAAGGAAAGGAAAACAATTTTTCGATTTGGTTATTGAAGTTGAAGGGTCAAAAACTCCTAAATGATCACGCCGACGAAGATCGAATTGTCGTTAGCCTCAGGATTGATCAAATGGTTCACTATATTTTTGACGAGAAAAAGCCAGGTGTTACTTTATTCTTTATACGGTAAAGATGACGTTTCGACGGATTTCGCCTTGTTCAGAGCCTAGAAGGGTCAAGTTGACTGTAGTCTACCTAGCCAAGCGCCTCCATAGCCAAACAGAGAAAATACTAAACCAAGGTTTCGATCGCACTGTAAATAAAATACCTTATTCGCACACTCATAAGAATCAAGAATGTGGCAACGCCAAGAGGTGCGTCTTGACTGATTCAGAATCACCAAAGATGAAAAGTGAATTGAAGCTAGAAATAGAGCTAAATCCAAGTCCTTCAGTGGAAAATAAATTACTATCCCAATCCAATTTAATACGCTATTTTACGTGCAACTTTTCTTTTACTTCGGTTCGTGTTTTGTAATTCTCACCGGCTTTCTTATAACATCCAGAACCATATTAAGTTGTAACGTGGATTATATTCAAATCACAAGGATGAAAAAAACTATAGTTTTGCTAAAAAATTTTTAAAATGGTTTTTAGGCATAGTTTAGTAATCTAAGTGTTAGTCAGCGACCTCCTTACAACTACTCACTGACATGATTCCTCTTCTAAAAGCCCTTGTTTGCAAACCAGTTCGCCAGAAAGTTCTGGAATCATTGCACGTTTTTTAATAGTTTTATTTCCGTTCAAAGCTTTCTGATGGTATAAAACGTTCTAAAATGGGGCTTAAAAAAGTCATTTTCACGAGATCTTATTTGCTGATGAACCTGTTGAAGCAGATCGTGATCACCAACAGCGGCTCATTGAAGCCAAGACGCGCTATTAAGTATTACGTACTTCACAGCAACTTCACTTTCAATTCACCCAGTACTGGTGAGTACTGCTGATCTTGATTGATACTGACTTGTCCATGCAATCTATGCCATCGAATATTTTTTCCCTTATCTTGAAAAGAATCTCTATCGTCATGAAATGTCACAGAACCCTTTACGCTTCTATAACGCTGACTGTAAAAAAAGAAAATTTCACAAGTTTTTCCATTCATAATTGATTTGAACTTTTTTCCTTGTCTCAAGCGATAACACTAAAGATAACTGCGTTAGTTCTTCTCACTATACCGCTAATTCTTTACAGCTAGTAAAATTTTTATGTGGCATTTTTATTGTGTAATTTAACACACAAGATTTATGAGCATCTCAGTGACGCGATATGGCCAGTCGAAAATTTTGGTCAGAAAGAAGAACGAACTTTAGAAAACGTGAGTAATTCTGAATAGTTCTTAAATTCAGAACAAAGTAAGCTCATTATGTATATGGACCAAGAACATCTAAAACTAGTCTTTATTAATCGTACAGAAATAAAACTAACGAGAAAAATGTCTTCAAATAAAAAGGAAAGGGAACGCGAACGCTTTGGGAAAAAATTGCAACCGGGCTTTCTATTTTTTTCCATGAACAGACTTCGCCTTCTCTATATTTTCTGTTTCTTTCTTCTTAGATAAATACATAACAAAACTTTTCTGGATATGTATTCTAAAAAAGGAATAGGATATGACAATTTCGACTTTTTTGTAAAAAAATAAGCAGGAACCCAGTGGTTAGAGATGCCAAGCAATGCAGGCACTACCACTGGTTGGACCACATACCGTACGAACCCAACCATCAATACTTGGCAAAACAGTACCAAATTTGTCTTGGATTAAGCTCCCTCTGATCCATAAAGACTACCGTCTGCACGGAACGCTATAATGGAGTTATCCCAAGATTACAGGAGCGGCTAGCACATTGGCAGTATGCCGGCCACAACAAGCATGGTGCTGGTTCGACCACACTGCGGGTTCACCAAGACTCTCATCTTTCCGAGGTCGGCAAGTTGGTACCGAACAGGTCCGAGAAAAGACCACTCGCCGCAATCCAAGTAAGAATGATCTATCTCGGCTATCTCAAGACTCCAGGAAGAATTGCCTCGACCAGCATTCGAAGACATTCATGATGAAAAGAAAACTCTTATGCAGCGGTCGAAGCCACACATAAAACTTGGAAGACCTTAGTGGATGATAGACATGAGGAAACAAATCCAATGCGAAAAGTGCCGTAATCTGCATGGTAAATGTGAAAAACGGGTTGCGTAAAAAAGCCCAGAATTGCACAGATAACCAACTAGAACAGAATTCTACGATATCTGTGAAGAAGACAAATTCTCCAGCAGTACAGTATATCTGAAAACTTTCTTGGACGGCAGATGGGGAAAAAGGAAACGGATAAGAGAAGTACTGGGATCCATACATTATGTGTGGTCAGCTCACATAAATAAGTAGGAAAATGCAAGAGGAAAAAATATGAATGAACGCAAGAAAGCAAGAAAATATAAGTGAACGAAGAAGCGAATGAAACGAGTGAGTTCATGAGAACTGGCAGTACTATGATGTGGTGACAAAAACATTAGCGACAGCAACAATAACAACAAACAACGGTTACCTGCTGTCATCGCTTACAATAGCAACTGAAAGCTCCATATCAGAAAAAATGCTAACACAGCTGCAGGAATTGTTAGCATATCTTCTAAAAAAGTGAATAAAAATCATCTTATCGTTTTGTGTCGTCAATAACCGTTTTTAAACTTTTCTGTTGCTTGGAGTTTATATGAAAAGAAATTAAATAACCATATAAATTTTCTACGGAGATGTCTGCCACACATCACAATTGTTGTTGCAGTTGAAGTGACTAACCATAGCACTGATATCACTGAAATTCTCTTAAAAACCGATAAAATACTGAGAAGTTCTTAAATTATGTGCGCGCGACTGCAAAATACTTTGATGACATTGATAAGAATGTAATTAGTCATTTTTGTATTAGCCGCAAGGTGCTCTTACGTGTCGAACCACGATTCGCAGGTAGGGCTTAAGCCGTACATCATAACTAGAGTCAGCCATTCTGTGAAGGAATTCGACATTTTCACCTATAAGCACAGCTAAGGTCATGCTTACGTGGTAGGAGAACACGGCGAGCCACCAGTGGCTTCCCTATCGCAGATGACAGTAAGGACTTTATTGAACAGTTCCCAACATCAACTTTCTATTTCTTTCTATTTCTATAAGGACTTCATACCAAAACAGTGATTTTATTTGCGCCGCTCAAAAGAATGTAGAGAACGTAGAGCATCATCGAAGACTACTAGAATGCAACAAGAAAGGATGGATATGATTTCAACGAATGGTTGACATTCCTTTATATTAAATACACGTACTGCAGTTGGAATGAGGAATGAACTACATGAACAAAGAGCTGGGATTCGCTCATCCACGCGATATTTGGAGAAGGCTCATAAAAATACACCTGCAGAAAATGTCCGAGAGTATTCTTCAGAGAAGGATGCTATAGACATTTCATTGTTATTTACGGATAACACTGGCGTCATGTGGGGATCAGAATTAATACCGGAAGTTAATGGTGTCAACGCAATCGCTAGTGGCAGTTCAAAGACGTCAGCGATCCACGTGGAACTTCAAGAAACAATCAACCGCGTGCCGATAGGAGTGTCACTGACGATGCCATCAGTCAGTTCGTTTGATCTGGTAGTGATAACAGGCTCAAAAGATAACGTCAAGTGGAGCCGAACCAAAAGTGAACGACAGAGAACTGAATTGCTTTCTATACAGTGAAAAAATCAACAATAGCTTAACTACAGAGAAAATTATAACCTGAATGAGTACCTTGCCTTAAACTCAACTGTTAAAACTAATCATGAATAAGCCGAACTTAGTGAAACTCTTTCAAAGCGTTGAAATTGCATAAAACAGCAGTAGGTCGACGGACAGGCTTCACGGTTGCCAGTTTAGGTTTCATGAATTCCGGTTATGGAAGTCGAACTTCAATGATTATGCCTGCTAAACCTAACCTTAAAGTCAGAGAGTTTAAAAGTGTTCCAATGAGCACAAAGGACTTCCGTGAGAACAGTGACAAGAACTATCACATCCGCTATCGTAATAAATATTGAACAGCTTATCAACCAGTGCAAAAAAACGATGAGCGAGTCACTCTGCTGCAAAAGTTTTCTGTTATCTACAGCGAACAATTCCCAAGTGCCAAATAGGGAAAACTTCTGAGCCATGGAGAGGGGGAAATTGTAGGAGACGTCAAAACGCCGTGGTCCAAATACACCGAAAACTTCTAGATATCAAGCACATGTCGCATTCACTTCAACTTCTACCGTTCTATAGAAGTTACAACGAAAGTTCCTCCGATGATTTTCTTCTGGATAGTAAAAGAAAGGCATAACTTCACAAGCGCACGTTTTGCAAGCCACCGAAGAATACGCACCAAAATAGATGACGAAATTTTAGAGTGGAAACCACAGTAATTTGAAAAGATTAGCGATGAGATAATGGGAGATAATGTGCTTCTCGACACCAAGTTCCACTTCTCATTGATTTTGTAAGTGCAAATGAAAACATGGTGAAGTGAGCGCGTAGTACAATGACAGTGATCCCACTCATTATGGGGAAAGTTCAAACCATCGAGGCGCTGGTTAGGATCTACTCCAAGCCTACCAAGCCATTCATCCTCAGAGCTTGGGAGAATGGTTCCAGACTAGTCTAGGACAAAGTGATTCGCTCTAATCTACAAGGAAACGTACCAGAACAGCTATCTGAGGATTCCAGAGAGAATCGATTCGACTGGTATTCAACGACATTTCTGGCGCAGCAAAAAAAAATCCCTATAGAGTAGGCAAAGTTAGACAAAAGTCAGAGGATGGATAATGGGTACGAGGATGGCAGAGAGTGGTCGGATCCCCATAGTGTAAAACATGTGATGTCGGGTCATTAAAAGAAAATAGGTGAAAACACTAACAGATTACGGACAAATCCAATGGAATGGAGGAGATAAATTGAGCAAAGGATGACCAATATTCTCAATGATCACAGTCGTATATTGAAATCTTGCAGCAGTAAGACTTAAGTGATCAAGAGCTTCTTCAGGACGAATAAAAGGATCACGAAAAACCGGTTACTGAATTATTATACTTACTTGATACTTGAACAGCCCGTCCTCACTAGTGTGGGCCCCAGCACAATCACCATTCTTCGGAGATTTGCTGGTTAAGCCATTGTGGTTCCCTGGAATCCCGAGGACAGCCTGGCCAAAGTGTGAACCAGGTCGTTAACACGACAGACAATTGCAGCTCTTATGGATCAGAGTGAGATTTACCACTGTGCTACTTTGGTACCAAGACGATGGTGGAACCTGGTATTGGCTTACTCCTAGCCAGGCCTCCAGGTGGAAACGCTGGACTCCTTCTCAGTTTGGAATACCCTACCGAGGAACGAATCCCCCTGTTGTACATCGCAGTCCGACACCCAGGAACACCTCCCAGCCACGATGAGGCGGTAAACCGTTGGGAGGACTTATAATGATTATTAGCCGAAATATCATAGCACCTTATATCTTAACCGAGATGATAGAAATGTCAAATTGGCAAACTTCAAATTCATTGTGTACTCAGTTTCAGTATATTGAAAATTCGATTCATAAAATTTATTGCAACCTTCACTAACGTTTCCTAGGTGAATTGCCGACGACAAGCAGCGATCATGTTTTTCTTAGTTCACTATGAAAGACGACTTTAAGAAAATGAGCGAAACCATGGACTTCGCAGTGCCGAGGTAGTTTACCACAAACAGCATTGTAGTTGTGGTGCCAATTATCTGAGGCATTAATCCATGACCACCTCCGTATGCAGATGGTCGGATTGGTCTCAACAATTATGAATGGATTACACGTTAAATGATCCAGCGTGATCGCGATGTGGGACTTTAATCATGGAATTTACAATACCGAAATCTAGCTATACACACTATCTTCACCTTCGTTCTCCCTCTCTCTCGTCTGTGTATGTTGTGTGTGTGTGTGTGTGTATGTGCATATACATATGTGTGTATGTGTGTATCTGTGTTCCTTTGCTTGCCAGTATGCATACAAATATTTGTGTATATATTGTATGCGTAAACGTTTGTATGAGCTACGTATTGGTGCAGTGGAAATATGTGTACCGCTCTATGTGCGTCTCTGGATGTGTGTGTATGTGAATGTACGTATAAATATGTGCGTGTTATGGACCTCAAACACGAATATTTTCTTGGCTATGCGAGCTCTAGTGGTGAGACATACGTCGTGGTTGTTCGAACAAATTCTAATGTCATTCAAAATGCTTAGTGATGCGTATCTAACAGATGTGAAAAAAGTATGTTGGTAAAAAAGGTGGAGCCAGTAACAGGGAAGAAAAACTCATTCTAAAAAATACAACAACAATAAAAACAACAACATGATTCGAGGTAAATGAAAACTGTTAGAAAAAGAGTTTCAAGTGTTTGGATCACGGAATTAATTTCCAACTTTCAGCCCTTCCAGAGCATAGGAACACTCACTTCTTCAAGAAAGGCCGATAGGTAGAATCATCCACGACTTCTACTTTAATCTCTTCAACGATCACGTATTCCGATTCACATATTAAACAAAGGACTATAGGCATGTCAATCCAGCGGTTTCTACTTCGCTCAAGTCCAACAGATTTGCCAGACTCGCCGATGAAAAGCGGTACAACATCCAGTCCAAATAGAATTACACTAGAACCTCTAAGAACCAACGGCCACACCATATGAACGAGCTGGGTCGGCTTTCCATATGTTACCTATTAAAATACAAGACATATAATCAATACAGGCTAAGCAAAATAGTATTGTTGCACAAGGAAAGACCTATGAGATATCATAAACTATTCAAAATTCTGCTGTTGTCTGTCATCTATGGACTCCTTGTTCAAGGCGATCTCGATAGAAATGACAGAACACTAGATGAAGGTCAGCGATGCGATCATGAAAGGGCTAACTTCAACTAAGATAGGACCAGCCATGGAAGCTGTTGACAGTATAGGCGTTCCTACTTGATAAATAAGGAGTGTTCACGAGCTATATAGCGGCTTCAACACCAGAATCTCATTATTTTACGATGATGTTAACATGTCATCTGTGCTTTGGCCACAGTATCGTTCTTATGACGAATCATGGCTAGACTAAACGAATGCTAGCTGATTTCGACAGATATTTCGAAATTACTAATCTTGGACCGAAATTAATGAAGAAGACGTTCATGAGAAACTAATTTTTTGGCGTTTCACTCAGGCCCAATTAATATTGCCTTAGAATACTAGAATTCTTTGCACAAGGTCGTACGTATCGGTCGAAAAGTCAATATGATGAACGGTCTAGCTCCAGAAATTAGAACGAGGAATCGCAGCTTCGCAAGCTCTTAAAAGCATCGATGATGTAGTGAGGATGAGGAGTGCCACATTCGACTGCGCGCCCAGCTTTTCGACTACACGATTGTTTTGCCTTAACGTATGCGTCAGAAACCTAGTCGCTATATAAGCAGGATGAAAGACCCATTTGCGTCGAACGCGCAGTTGAAAGTACACAGCGCTAAGAGTATTCCGTGTCACGCAACACAAGTAAGGGAAAGGATCAAAAACTCCGAACTACGTCAACGATCAAAAATCAAATCCGTCTACATACTACACGTATACACACGAAACCGTCGAAGAAAAGGTGACCGGACACGTAATGCGTATGAACGACAACCGATGAACAAGAAGCGTTAGTGACAGGATTTCTCGGGTTGTTTATAGCGAAGCAGAGAGGCCACCATCCCAGTCATCAGATTTCTTCACGAAGACCATGGAAGAAAGATATAATGCTCAGCAAGCTTCTATAACAGAACCTACTCGACCACTTCTGCATGCTACTAAATTCTTCTATTAGTGAAATTAACTAATATTTGATTAACATTCTGATATGTTTTAAATAATAATATTACTTCCAGAATTTATTCGGTTTAGATCATACTAACAGTTTTTCTTTTTCGATACGAAAACAAAGACCCACATCACTTGGATGAACGGCAGTGAGCCATCGACTCAGTTCATTGCAGCTCTGAAGAAGATGATGTCGAAACACTAGCCGAATAAAGAGTTTTTATAACAACCTCGTGTAAGGTTATTATTAAAGAAGGTAATCATTAAAAGCAAAAATATCCTTCATTGACAGTATTTTACAGGCGTTATTCCATTACGATCTCTCTTAGATACAGTGGTAACGCTTATTTTTATAATTAGAAAGAGTTTTATTAACTAGTACTTGAAAAAAAAGCATGAAAAGATACAGTAATAGTACCATAGTATAAGAAAGCAATTTTTATGAGAAAAGGTCATCAAATTGAATGGAAGTAAGACGAGAAAGGTAGATAAAGTTTTTGCTTTAAGGAACGAATGTCTTCTTTTCCAAAAAACCGCTTTTGTGGAGAATAAGTAAATCTAAATGAAAAAAAAAACTGAAAACGTAGGAAAAAACAACGGGAAAGTAGCAGCATAAACGAAGACTGGAGAATTTTGCAAGTAAATGAAAGCAAAGATATGCCAACACAAATAAATGACAAAAATCATAACTCTAAGAACTACGTAAAAGTATCACTTAGATATTCAAATGACAATTATTTAAATTTCGTGCAAGTCCCAGCAATTAGTCTATCTGTTTCGTTGTCTAGACAAAACGAAAGCTTTCGAGTTTGGATCTGGTTGGTTTGACTGCAACGTGAAGACCTTTTGTCCTCTGTGCTCATCGAAATGTTCAATGTTCACCGAGAGCGATTTTCTCTAGAAACCCGAGATTGTCGCGCTAGAATTTTCCTAGAGATTCTTCACTATAGACTGTACCAAGCACTGTGGACGTCAAAGAAGCTTAGGGAACCCCGCTACCTCAACCGGTGTGATTCGGGACGATCTAACATCGGGAAACCGATTAAAACTACTACAATAATTTAAACACCTGCTACGTGTAACTTTTCAACAAAGATAAAAATACCTATAGAGTACAAACCGACTAACGAGCTCCTGTTGTACTCAAAGAAACGACAGAAACTCAGTAACAAGAAGGCAAACAATCACCCCGAAAAATCAGAACGAGATCAGAAGCACAGACTGATCAAATAACTGCTGTACTTGAAGAAACTACCGATATTCAACAAAGTGAAAACAAACAATCATGCCGGAAAACCGAAATGAGACTAGTCAACGGATGTGTTGACACATCGGTTGACGTCATTAACGGAGAACACAGTTCAAAAAAATTGAAAAGTGTCTAAAAGAAACATTTAGACGAAAATTTTGAAGGATTAGGAAAATAAGAACATATTTTATTTACTGGCAAGCATTGTCAAAATAAAGGATGGAGCTTTCGGGGTTGATAAATACCTCAGGGATGCGTCATGCCATTCCATACGGTTCGCTGCATCCTTGAGGTGGTAGAATGACTTCATACTTGACCTAAGCAGTGATTTACCGCTACCTACTCGATGTATCAAGTCAGCGTTTTTTATCCTTGAAGATACTCTGGTGTCAATTCAACTCGATGACGTAAGAAGGACTAGAGGTTTGGTTAGCTTCAGATGTGATCGAACCTAAGACATCTTGGCTAATTCTTCGGAGTCATCCATTCTTCAGTGTTATTTTTCTTACTTTTAAGGAACTTAAGAGTCAGCAAGGCAACGCTACTAAGAAATGTTCTGGGAGTGAATACAAACATATCGAGTGCTAATATGTAATAATAAAATTTTAAGCTGTTAACGACTCCTAAAAAGAACACCGATCCGAGGAAACAAAAAAGGGATAAAGAGGGATGCGCCATGCATTCGACTTCATTAAGCATCGTTTGGAGGTGATTGAATGCACATCTGGCCTTTATAATGACTCGCGGTGGCCTATCGATGTATCGAGCCAGTGCTACGATTCTCCCATACAAGTTTGGTACCAATTTGCCGACCCCGGAGAGATGGAAGGCTTGGTGGGCCATGGGCGCGGCGATCGACACCTTGTCTGTGTCGCAACGCGCCTCCGACCACTGCGCCACACGCGCCCTTAAGATTCTCAATAAGCAAAAAAATATAAAAATGATATTCTTCGTATTTTTGTTGAGCAAACGCGAGGTGTTACTATTCTTTGTTCACGATTAAGCTGACGTTTCGGCGGATTTCGCCTTCTTCAGAGCCTGGAAAGGTCAAGTTGATAGCAACCTTTGTTCACGATTAAGCTGGACGTTTCGGCGGATTTCGCCTTCTTCAGAGCCTGGAAAGGTCAAGTTGATAGCAATCCACTCGGCCAGACGCCTCCATAACCAAACAAAGAAACCCCAAACCAAGATTTCAATCACTTTGAAAATGAATGATAAAAAATGATAAAAAGTGATGAAAAATCATACATAATCAGTAAACAGTAAAAAAGCGAAAGATAGCTATTTGAAAAAAGTAACGAAATGTGAAGGTAACAAAAATGAGAGCAGCATCGAGAATTCACAAGAATTCCAAATAAAGATGTGCTTTTTGTTTATTTGATAAATTTCTCTTATCATAGCGCATCATCCGTAGTTACAGACCACCATACGGTTTGTGTTGGTCTTCCGTATGAATCGCTTACTCATCGACAACACAAGGCTTATCAACTGCACACACAATTTGACAAAATGCTTCTGAAATAGTCTTTTTGAGTGTATGACTCATTACTGCTTTACTACATCAGCAATTAGTCATTAGCTGTTTTTATATTCCACTCAAAGGCTCCAGATTGGTTTTATTGTGTTGCACCAAAAACTGTTTTGACCAGTTCTATAATGGACGACCTATAAAAGTGGACGACTAGCGTTTCCCAGTTGTTGTTTCACTACTTGATGGACTTGAAGAAAGTAGCTTGGGCTTCCTTGGAAGGATCAGCTTTTCGTAATCTAGTTAAATCTAAAACCCCACAGACAAAAAACCTACCGTCCACAGACTTAAATGGCTATGGCTACAGTTTCGTGATGGTAGGTACGGTATCTATACACCGAAACCATGTCCAAGTAATGCTTGTTAAAGTGGTTCGGCTTAATTGACAACAATGCAGCTTTTCTATCAGTCCTTTGCTTTCTGCATAGGAATAGAATAAAACAAAAATTTCTTCCTGATGCAGCTCACTGTAGCATTGTAGTTGGAAACGAAGTCGATGAATTGAAACGGAAAGGGTGCATTGATGCCAGTTTCAATCCTACCTTCTCTTTACTGAGGCCATCGTAATCTTTAATAATAGTGCCCCTGAAGAAGAAAAAAACGACCAAGTAGTACGAGAAAAGGATGCGAGAAGACATCAATACAGAAATGATTTCACGTAAAAATTTATGGTACGATAAAGAACAACTAAAGGCACATGGTTCTTCGACTAATGCGAACACGTCCAACTTATTCCTACCACGCAAAAAAGAATCACACAAAATATGTAATGCAGACAAATAACACTCAGATCTGTTAAAACAGTCATCAACTAGAAAAGTCCACATATTTGATGCAACCATCCTCCTAGCGCTTTTTCAAGCAGTTGAGACTGTGGTGATTACCTCGACCACGTTGAGAACTTTATTCCTCAACCATGAAGAAGTTGCAAGGATTTTCCTAAAATCTAACCAGTGTAACACTAACACTAAGCCATTCTTCGTATTTCAAGCCTTCAAAAAATAACTAGCATCTGAAGCCTGTAAAAAAACATATAAAACGATAAAACGAGATGAACATCTGATGAGAAATATTGATTATAGATGACAAGAAGAATGCACTCCAAGAGGATACAAGTCTCTCGCACTCTTTCTGCTTATGTTTGTAGCTCAAACAGCAACTAATCGCTGTTAGCATTGCGAAGTTTGGAAGTCGGAACTATAAAATGATAGCCGAAAAAATGTCATCAAGCACAAAGCGAACCGTAGCTGTGGAAGACGGTTACAACGAAGCTAAGTTTCCCCTTACTGGGGAAGTAGAAAGCGTCTGCACTTGAATTTTGTCATAAGCTTCCAAAGCTACCGAGAAAACCGTTCTTGGCTGGTATGTTAAGCTAAATATCTCTCTTACCTTTTGCATATTAGTAAAATAGTAATCGATACTATCTAACGTAAGCCAACACTTCTAGATTATAAGCTTCACAACTTTCAGTGGTGTTAAGCATGACACTGTCATTATCACCCACAATCGAATTTGAAAACAAATTCCATAACTCATAGAATGTACTGCTGAACAAAATTCTTTATGTTTAGAAAGTGAAAACTACAAAAAGTATGACAACAAACGACAGTGATAGGATTCCTCTGCCCTTCTATGAACCAAAACCTTGAATCATACCAATATCTACAAGAAGGAAGTTACTCATTTTTCAGAGCATTCAACACATTAGGAGCTTTTGCATAACGAAAAAGGCCACTATTCTCAGTATTCTTTCTTCGATTAGCTTACACTAGGTTTATAAGAAAAAGATAAAGCTTTCGGCGTTGATTAATCCCTGAAGGATGTGCCATATATTGGACTTCATTAAGCATCGTTTGGAGGTGATTGAATGCATATATGGCCTTTACAATGACTCGCGGTGGTCTGCTGAGACAAGTCCAGTACCAATTTGCCGAGCCAGGAGGGACCGAAGATTTGGTGGGCCATGGACGCGTGGATCAATTCCACGTGTGTGTTGCAAGGCGCCTCCGACCCCTGCGCCACACGCGCCCACTAGGTTGATAAATATGGAAAATAACAAAGTATAATAGTAATAAAATATTATTCTCAGTTTTTATTTTTCGACGGTTGCAGTGCGCACAAATTTTCTTACTCACCAGAACAAGAGTTCTTTCACGTCCTGCTGAGTGCAGTTGAAACCATAATAATTCTGCACATTGAGACTATAGAGATAGACATTTCCGAATGTTCAAATATTCAAATGACAGAGTGTACCTGTTTTCCCGATAATCGAAGCAATTTCTGATTGCGGAAAGAAATAATTTAGTGAAATTAGTGCATATAGTAACTGAGGTGCGACCTTTACAGTATTATCGGATCTTTTGACAGCTGTGAAAGATGGAAACTAGTTGTCGACGGGTGAAACCAGCGTGAAATCAAATCACATCGCATCCGACTCAGACCATTCTGCCTGTTCAATAATCTCTCGAATGCTGACGATCCAACAAACAATAAAATTGTAGGTAATGGTAGAACAGCGCTCAAATTTGACAACGTAACCATCACCACACAATCGATGTCAAATCGAGGTGCATCACCAAAACCAGAGCAAATTAAAATAGTGTATTTTATTCAAACAAAGTAACCATTCGCAACACGACTCATTTGCTTCAGCCAACAGGGCTGCCAACTAGGGACCGCGACCTAGGTGGCGTCTAGCGCACCTGTTAGAGGCACCTTCCAGTACACATAGGTTCGATCCTACGCTCTCCACCCCCGAAGTCGGAAAGTTGGTACCAAAGTCGCCTGGAAGGATAAAAGCACTGAGTTAATACACTGGTAGGCCACTGCGAGTTATTGTTTTAATCAGATATGCATTCAATCACCTCTAACGATACTTAATGAAGTTGGATGCATGGCGCATCCCTCAAGGATTGATCAACGCCCAGAGTCTTATCTTCCATCCTTTATCCTTACAGGTTCCAGATAAAGCCCAAATTCAACAATAAATTTATCTTTTGCCCAAAAGGATGATAAAGAGTAAAGACTCATAGTGACCAATCGCGTAGAGGTGTAGCGTGCATCCGGCCCCATTTCTAGCACCGTGGAGGTGACTGGGTGCATATTTAACTCACACCGACTCCAAACAGATGGGGTACCTAGTTAGCTCAAGGTAGTTCAAAACAATGCCTATGTTTACATTAAAGAGCATCTTCACCACTTTCCCTCACTTTTTCTCTTTTCCTCAGATTTTGTAATAAAACTCGTATTTGAAACCTGTCTTGGGATGAAATCACGACGGCCTAGTTTAAACTTTACTGCTATACGTCACGAGCGCAGTCAAGCGAAGCACTTGGTCTACTTCCATCATTGATGGATTTCGTCGTCGTCGTTGTATCCAACAAGATAATATTATCTACGCATGAATGAAACCAACGGATCAGATCGAACTGGTGGCAACGTCAAAAAGAGGTTCGACCAGAATATCATTTGCGATACGATCCTCTTCAACTCTCTTCACAGTATCTTGGATTATTAAGCTAACCCGAGATTGATAAAGGCGTTCATTCGGCTAACGTTTCGAAGCTTTCGTCTTCCTCAGAGCCGATGATCTAAGTGAACAGTCTACAGTTGTTCGCATTCTCATTGTGGCATCTTCATCTTCGTACTGAGTTGAATCTTCTTCGGTAAAGCATTTCTCGAAGGAGACAATCTCACCGGACAACACTATTTTATAAAGGACAGTTCTTGTTGTTTCCTCTTTACAATAGTCGTTGACGAATCACATCCACACGTACCAAAGTTCAACAAAATTCTTGTCATTTTCTCGCCTAATTTCACAAGATTGGCTCTACTAGAATCCATGGATTCAACAATTACTGTTAAGTCTTCAGAATTTGTAATTCAGTGGCTTTCTCGATCCTCCAAATAGTTGATCGACATAACATGGTAATATGAGGTTTCTAGATGTAAAACAAAACTATAAAGAAGAGACCCATTCTCAGAAAATGTTTAGGCAATTTGAAAAAGAGTTCTACTTTTTTTCTAGAAACCCAATTAAAAGTAAAAATTTGCTAGGGATCGGTGGAATGATAGGTCAGAAGGTGACTAACAACCCACTTGATACTTGAACGGCGCGCCTTCAGTAGTTGTGCGGGCTCCAGCATAATCACCATTTTCGGATATTTACTGGTTAAGCTATTGTGGTTCCTTGGAATCCCAAGGTCAGCCTGACCAAAGTCTACCTCAGGTCGTCACTACGACAGGCAATCGCGGCCGTTGTGGATAAGAGGGAGATTTGCCACCATGCGACTTTGATACCAGTACGGTGGTGGATCCTGGTATTGGTTACTCTTAGCTAGGCTTCCTGATAGAAACGCCGGTGACTAGCAAAGCTCTCCGAAACCAAATTGTACGAACGCCCTGAGAATGTAATGAAGCAGTGCACTTCAGACTGCTGTTAATAAATTCTCGAACAAAAAGTGAAGTAAAATGGTGAATACGATAGTGTTAACACTATTCCCTGTGATGAAGGCTTACTCAGTGCCAAATTGATCTCGATCACTAAAAAACCACAAGAAATGCTTTAGCTTGTTAAAAAAACTAAATTTTTGTTCGTTGCTTTCTCTAAGCTGTTATGTTCCGCCAGCTAAGTTATTCATTTTTAAATGGCACCCTATTTCCATTTGCAGAAAGATCATTATACATATATATATGCACGTATATAGCGCCTATAAAATGCGGCTGAGAGAACATGCTGTCGCGGTGAACACGTTGGTCCCTGGAAAGGGCAATAACGAAGTTCGATCCCCGTCGCAGACACCTGTGGCCCAAAGTGTTAACAATATCTCGGCAACGCCGTCGTTGTATTTCACATCATACTCTGCCATTAAAGGCGCGTTTGGCGCAAAGGTCGGAATCGTCCTAAAACTCACACGTGGTATCGATCTCTGCCCCATGGCCCACCAAGCCTTCCATCCCTCCGGTGTCGGAAAACTGGTACCAGATTAGTCTAGTAGGATAGCATCACAGGCTCGATACATCGGTAGGCCCCCGGGAGTAATTGTAAAGGCCAGATATGCATTCGATCGCCTCCAAACGAGCTTAATGAAGTCTAGTGCATGGTGCATCCATAAAGGATTGATCAACGCCTACAGCTTTATCTTTTGTTTCGCTTTTTTTACCCTGCCGTGAAAAAAGAATTGCAGTAGGTAAAAAGTGATTTCATTGATATATCCTCGTTGGTTGATATATTGCTTAAAAACCGGCATTGGAAAATGAAAAGAAAGAAGAAAATTGAGTGTTATAAAAAATGTGAAGGGAAATTTTCATGTTCAGCAGTCAATTCTGTGCCAGAACTTTTCTCTAAATAAACAGAGATTCTGTAAAAAATTGCTAGCTTCCTCGAAGTTCTTCACAAAGAGAAAATAAACAAAAGCTGGTCTTGGACCTATGAAAACGAATATCATTAGAAACTCAACAAAAAAAGGTTAAAAAAGACTCCAAAACTTTCAGTTATCTAGGTCAAAACGAAAAAAAGCTGTGAAAAAAGGAAAAGCTTTGTGAACAGTTTAACGCTTCCCACCGTCTTGAAGCAAAGTTGTCAATATAGTATAGGCGAATTCCTGAGGAATACGAATATGTGTTAGGCCGGCTGGTGAAGTGTCAGCATGTTGGAATATATGGCGTTCTTAGACGAGACCTCTCAGAACAACATCATCGATTGTGGTGGACAAAATAATTAGATCAAATGGAATCCAAGAAGAGGCAAACGGCCAATATGGTCATGAGCGTAGCTGGGAGTTTGTCGTGCTCTTTCAGGCCATGTGTTTTTGATTGTGCTTCACTGCACGGTGAACTATAGATATACTACCAACGTAATTCCTAGGCATACGTTAGCCAAGAACAATTATGGATTAACTTACTGATCCAATATTTAACAACAGTCACGTGTTGACGAGCGTACAGAGTGCGTGAGTGAGCTGTTAGGTCACACGTTCTGTTCCTTTGTTCTGTGAACTATGGTCAAACTGTTGATCCACTTAATGTCGAGTAAAACACATATATATATATATATATACACATACACGTATATTCGCAAACACATATATATAAACATACATATGCACATGCACACATATACGAAATACACACGAACTTACATGCATTCATACATACATACGCATAGAAATGCGTACACACACCGAAAAAATCACACACATCTACACACACGAATACATGTACACATTAACGCATATATACATAAAGGATAAAGGATAAAGCTCTCGCGTTGATCAATCCCTGAGGGATGCGCCATGCATTCAATTTCACTAAGTATCGTTGGAGGTGATGTGAATGCATATCTGGCTTTTACAATGACTCGCGATGGCCTACCGATGTATCGAGCCAATGCTGCTATTCTCCCAGACAAGTTTGGTACCAATTTGCCGACCCCGGAGGTATGGAAGGCTTGGTGAACTATGGACGCGGTGATCAATTCCACGTGTGTGTTGCAGTGAGTCTCCAACCACAGCGCCACAAGTGCCCCAACGCATATATACATAGGCACATAAAACGGACTGACAGGCAGTACATGTATATACACATTATATGTATATATGTATATACACTGTATATCCACATATAAAATTACACCTGGCCTTGAAACGGCATAGTCAGTTCAATGGTGTCATACAAGTCGGAACATTTGCTTAACGGTTTATCACTACTGCCTTTTAAATGGAGTAACATCGATGGAGCAAATAGTACTCGCTCTTACAATGTCTGAACTTTTATTCACTGCCTATTCCTTTTTTCATGGTAGAGTGCAATGTGAACTACCTTCACAGTGATACTGCGGTATGAACAAAACTGAAGACCTAGGATCAGCTACGAAGTCCCTTATACCCTTATAGAGCACTCACATACTATCCGCAGGTCAACCGAGGATTCTACTTTCCTTTTCTATCAGCTAAGTTCTTACTCTAGCGGTGCGCTATCAGCTATCATCCTCCAACAGGAATGACTTGGAGAGCAGAAATCGGCACTGAACCCAGTTAAGACGAAGCTGCACTCGTTTTATTCGTAGTGTATTTCCTATGTAGTCCCCTAGTTATACCTCAGTCTATAGACTAAGCTCCTTCACTTCTTCTGAGTAGACATATTGCTACCAAACTTGTCTGAGAAATAAAAGTACTCAATTGGCATGTCGATGGCTTGCGGGAAACCACTCTATATGCAAAATATCAGTCATCTCATCGGTGTTTAATGAGATCAGATGCTTGGCACATCCGCCAGTGATTAATGAATTCCACACACCTTTTTTGTAAGTATTTTATCCCTCCTCAATGTTTTACTGCCTGATGTACAAGGGTTCCGAAGTAAGGTGTGAAACCCGTCTTTCATACCCAGCAGTGTAACCGAAGGTGAGAAACGTTAAAAATTTCATTCCGAAACTCAGCTAAGAGTAACCCTATTCTACAACAAAACTCGGCGAACCACTCGTAGCTTCCATGTTGTCATAAAAAAAAGCAATACGAAAGAACCATCGAAAATCCTCACTCGAAATGAGAGAAACCCTTGCTGTACCTCGATTAAGCAGCGACAGATAAGTAGTTTTGAGGTGTGACAGAAATGAAAGGACATAGAACTATCACCACTTTGAGTTACTTGGAGATTAATGGCATTACAAGTGATATAGGTGATCGATATGGGGCGCGTAGCGTAGCGGTTAGATGCGCCTTTCAATTACACACAGGTTCGACACCACGCCCAAGGCTCACCAAGGCTTCCATCTCTCCGGGGTCGGCAAATTGCTACCAAATTTGCCTTATACGAGAGCAGCATTGACTCGATACATCAGTAGGCCAGATATGCATTCAATCACCTCTAACGATGCTTAATGAAGTTGAACGCATGATGCATAACCCAGAGATTGATCAACGCAGAGAGCTAAGAGCCAAGAGCTAACAGGTGATGAATGCATTGTAGCCGTTACCAATAAATACCATTCAAATAACAGGTGAACAGAATCAAGCGATGACAACCTAACGTTTTTGAGGTGACTACAATACTGATAAAATAGGGAAATTATAACTTCCACAACAATAATGCCAACGAAAAGTATGTCTAATCACTGTTAGATGTAATCCAGTTGATGGTACACTGTACTTAACGTTGTTTAAACATACAACCACATAACCCATGTTCTGTTGTTTTTTCATCTTAAAAAAACCGCCGCACTTTCAAAACAAACAAAAGAAACTTAATCAAATAGGCACCGCTATATTATCAATGCACCTACAATAACTATGGGACTATTAACTAATATCCCACAATAAAAGCTCGACGAATTTGAAGTGATAAAACACCGCTGGAGGTGAGAATAGTGTAGTGCTACGAATCCGTGATGGTAATACATATAAGGTCCTGGCTCGACCCCGTCCCCAGATAACCAAGCGTTTCGTTCCTCCAGGATTGGGAAATGTGTGCAATGCTTACTCGTAAACTACTCCCTACTATACACAAAGGTTAACGTGCGGCTGCGGTGAGACATGGTTGCCCCAAAGCATGGGTTATTCCAGGATTCCAGAAGAACCTACCAAACCATCATTCAGCTATATTCATAAAGAACACAGAATAATTAAGTAGCCACAAGATCCACATAGAAATCCGACGGTTTCTATGATGACACGTGTGAGAAGACGAAATATAAGCGAGAGCCAAGTGAATAAATTTAAAAAATATTTTTAAACCACGGTTGCCGATATCAGCAGAGCTCTCCTAAGGGCGACTTCTGAGGTGAAAAATCTCGCCCAATCTTTGAAATACAGGGTAAATGACAACTGCTATGGAGATGGCAGAATCCTTGCTTCATGAAGGTCGTTTCATCCATCCAACAAAATTTCTATTCTGGAGAACAGCATGGGTACGCATGCAATTAAAAAATTTGTGAGAATTTTATGTTCTGTGGAAAAACAATAGTGCGTATGATGAAGCCACTACAGACGTCCTGAAATATAAACGTGGTCGCTGGTTTGATCATGGGTCTCGCCCGACTCAGATTTCTTATTCTTCTGGATTCGTATGATCTTCACCAGATTTAACTACAAGAATAAAAAAACTAAACTGACATGTATTCCTTAACTGATAAGCTAACGCGAGGTTGATAAATAACTTTATTCGGCTAATGTTTCCAAGTATTCGCTTTATTCAGAGTCGTTGATCCGAATCGATGTACATAGTCCTTCGTATTCTTGATGTGGTGTCTTCGTCGCCGCATTGAGTCGGATCTTCTTCAGGAAAGTAGGCTTCCAAATTATTGTTACGTTCTATGCTAGCTGATAATGATACCGAGTTATACAGTCATATCAACAACAACCGTCCATTATAAAAGAGCACTGCAGCAGAGCAGAGCAGATTACCTCGTTCAAACATGATCCACTGAAGAAGATCCCACTCGATACAACGATGAAGACACCACATCGAGAGTACGAAGGGCTGTGGGCATAATAATAGTAGTAATAATAATAATAATAACAATAGTTGCTGAGATATTTGCAAAACTCTGGACCGCAGGTGTCTATGGTGGGGAACGAACGCGCTATTATCCTTTCCGGGGAGTAACGCGTTCACCACCACACCATGCGGGTCCACAACGTTGCCTGCGGTCCAGAGTTTTGCAAATATCTCAGCAACGTTGTGGTTGTATTTCGCTTAGTAACCTGCCATGAAAATTATAGAAGGCAGAAAACAAAACGTTAAACATTGTGATTTCAACTACAGCCATAGCTTAACTGGGTTCTATGCCGATTTGCGTTCCCCAGATCAACCCCGCTGACGGGTGATTGCTGTGGCAAAAAGATCGATAGAAATAGCTGAGAGACGTACGAAACAAAGGACCCGCATGGTGTGGTGGTGAACGCGTTACTCCCCGGAAAGGATAATAGCGCGTTCGTTCCCCACCATAGACACCTGCGGTCCAGAGTTTTGCAAATATCTCAGCAACGTTGTGGTTGTATTTCGCTTAGTAACCTGCCATGAAAATTATAGAAGGCAGAAAACAAAACGTTAAACATTGTGATTTCAACTACAGCCATAGCTTAACTGGGTTCTATGCCGATTTGCGTTCCCCAGATCAACCCCGCTGACGGGTGATTGCTGTGGCAAAAAGATCGATAGAAATAGCTGAGAGACGTACGAAACAAAGGACCCGCATGGTGTGGTGGTGAACGCGTTACTCCCCGGAAAGGATCCACCACACCATGCGGGTCCACAACGTTGCCTGCGGTCCAGAGTTTTGCAAATATCTCAGCAACGTTGTGGTTGTATTTCGCTTAGTAACCTGCCATGAAAATTATAGAAGGCAGAAAACAAAACGTTAAACATAATAACAATAGTATTAGTAGCACTAACAATAGTAATAATAATATTGTTATAATAATAATAATAACAGGGCAGTGGTGAGATGTTGTTCAATAATACTCGCAAAGTCCTTGATTGACCTTGCACCAGATAAACTAAACCTCTGACACCTCCGGCCGGTACCAGACTAGCCTTGGAAGCTCGCTCTGATCCATCAAGGCCGGCGACTACGAGTGGTGGAAACCTGTGAATGCCCTAGTGCGGATATCCAGGTATCGTACGGATAATTACCTCACAAAGCATTCATTGACATTCACGAAGAACAGAACGTCCTCAAGTGGCACGCGAACCAACACGCAAATCCGAAGATCCTCATGGATGGCGCGCGCGAAGAAACGAATTGCACAAAACAGGTGCCGGGATCTTAATAATAACGATAATAATAGCAATGATAATAGTAATAATAATAATAATAATAATAATAATAAAATAAGGAAATGTGCCTTTGACTTAGGATGTTACCGAGATGTGAATACGGTCAATAAATGATGAACAGTCACTTTATCTTTGATTATTTGCGAGTATCCCCAACAAACATTAAGTTGCATGTTTGGATAATCAAATAATATACTTCTAAAAAAGAATTTATGGAAAACCACACTCAATAACTCGAATGGCACAAGAATTTATGAAATGGAAATAACGAAAGATTGGTGCACAGTTATTAAAACAGAAGTTCTTCGAAAACAAATAGAAGGTACGACGACAGATGAGATTTAAGCCGAGGAGTACTGACATGACTAATGAACCAGTAAAATTTCTGTAAACTGGCTTCTACTTAACCTCAGCATAAAAGTCAATGCCTTCTTGGATTGTCAAGCTTACAAGAGGTTGCTACAAAGCGTCACCAGTAGACAAGCAGTCAAACAACCGCCCTCAATAAAAGGACACAACATCCTCGATTGAGGTTCTTCATTCGAATGGTGATCCACTTCAGAGGATTCTACTGAATGAGTCTATGAGAAGATAAGATACACATAGCAAGGATGAACAGTTAGAATGGAATTAATCCGGCTCCGAGAAAGACGAAATTGTTGAGACGTCAGCGATCTAAAAATCCTAAAACAACTCTTATAAGCTGCACAATTCTAAAAGGTTTTAAAAATACTCATAAAGTCTTTGCCGATTTGATGAAGAAAGCGGTGCGAAGACTGCGCAATTCCGCACATTCCACCCGTTTATATCTTTTTCCATTTCATTTTATTTTTTATTTTTTGTAATACGTACCATTCACAAGAATTTTCAACGAGTTCATCGTAGCACTCATTGATTAGCACGAAACTCATAGACAAATTAAGGGTGAAAACATCGGTGAAAACTCGTCCACGATATTAATGAATGAAACTCGTACGTCCGTTTAACGAATTAATGGCATAGAGCTCTGCGAACTCTATTAGGAATGATGAATGATTGCTTCAGTCCATGGACGCTAGCATCGTTAGCAGTATGAAAATCTAGGAAATTCTTTTGTTACGGTAATTTTAAGTCGTCACTCAATCTGAAACGAGGAAGGATGATTTTTAACCGCCATTCTTCATCAAACAACCAAATATTCGAATTTTTTAAAACAGCCAAAAAGCTAGAAAAATTTCGGATATATGGCAATTCGAGTATACTAATCATTTTCAGAAACTACACGGTACCAAGGAAAATAAAATTTCACAATGCGTAACTTTTACCTACTGCCAATTATTTTTACACGGGATGGTCTTATGTGATGTGCAATCACAATGATGCTGATACTTACTTACTCGATACTGAACGGTCCGTCCTCACTGGTTGTGCGGGCCCCAGCATAATCTCCACTTTTCGGAGATTTGCTTGTTAAGCCATTGTGGTTCCCTGGAATCCCGAGGACAGGCTGGCCAAAGTCTGCCCCAGGTCTTCACCATCACAGTCAGTCGCAGACCTTGTGGATCGGAGGGGAGTTTGCCACCACGCGACTTTGATACGAGGACGGCGGTGGATCCTGGTGTTGGTTTACTCTTAGCTAGGTTTTCTAATAGAAATTTCATTAAACATCGTTAGATTTGAGTGTACGCATATCTGACCTATACAATGCCTGGGGTTCACCTACGGTCTATTCAGACAGGTCTGGTACAAAATTGCAGCCCCGAAGAGAGCGATGGCTTGGTGAGTCTACGACGCGGAGTCGATCCCATACCTCTTGCAGGGCGCCCCTAACCACTATACTACATGTGCTTCATTGTTGAAATGAAGCCCGCTAAAATCTGCAGATTTTTGTCAACAATGTACAGGTTTTCCTACCTATTTAGGATAAAGTTCTGGTTTTCTAATACTAAAAAACATGTTTTCATGGTTTTCCTTTTTGTTGGGGGTTGTATTCGGAAGGAATAATTTTGCAACCGACCTTCATATAACCTCGGTAGTAAAATAATCAACGTGTGTTTATATTTGAGCTTAGGCGAGGTTGATGAAGGCGTTTTATTAGGCTAACGTGTCGACGTCTTGGTCTTCACTAGAACCGATGATCCGAGTCGATGACCTACAGTTCTTCTTCTCGACGTGGGGGCAGCGTCTTCGCATTAATCTGGAAGTTCCTCAGTGAACTCTCTCTCGAATGGCTCATATTCACTCAGCGATGCTCTTTTATACAGAGTGGTTGTTGTTCATATTGTTATCCGTTGATAAGAGTTTGTTTTCCGACTGATAATCCACCCTGCAGTACTCCGTATTACGTTAGCAAGCACAAAGCGAGTAGCAAAACAATTTTCTAACCGGTCGTAATTTAACCTCGGTAGTAAAATAACCAACACATGTCAGTGTTAAAACATTATTGTTTTGGTGTTCCCTATGTGCTAACTAACATAATACTAAGTGGTGCGAGGTGGATTATCCGTTGAAAAACAAATTATTATCAAAGGATAACAATATCAGCAACAACCGCCCTATAAAAGAGAGCATCGCAGCGTGAGCATGGTTCATTCGAGAGATACTCCATTAGGGAAGTCCCTTAATAACTCGAAAGACCGACTTTCTATAGACCTCGGCATAAATAGTTGATATACCTATTTATATGATCTTATAAACTGATCTTCATAAGCTGACGCGAGGTTGGTACAGGTCTTCGTTGTCGTTGTCGTTGTTGTTGATGATGTCGGTCAATGGCTGACGTTTCGGCGACTTCGCCTTCCTCAGAGCCTGGACGTATTTTATATTAGAATATTTTTATTATCCGGTGAAAAAAAGTTAAACTTTCAATGAAAATCAAACTTTCAAATTTTCAAATAGACGCCATATTGAACAGAAAGGCCACTCACCGTGATGTTACGTGTGGGACTGGCCCACACGTTGTTTTCGTGGAGTCGCGAGCAGGACACACCCCGGGGTCAAAATAGCATTTTGAAATAGGGCGCCAGGTCACGCGTGATAGTGAGGCATTCGTCCTTCCGGTTCATCTTTGGATTTTTGAAATTTATCCAAAACGCCTCAAGAGTTTTGCGCGTTGATGTTTTTGATTCCTGCGCTAGGATCCGCACATTCACTTCAAAATCATCGCCGTTGTGCTTTTGTGCCCTATGCGTACCTAGAGGGGTGTTTAAACGGATTTTAGCTTTCCCATCTAGATGTTCTTTTATGCGGACACAAAGTGGTCTACCCGTTTCCCCGATATATTCCACGCCGCATGCATTACATGAGATCAAGTATATTTTACCTAAACTCATGCAATCCCCGTCTTTCCCGTTAGGACAGATCATACAGTTTTCTGAGCTGCACACACGATCATAGAGACGGTTTCTAACCAACTTACGGCTTAGGGTATTGGGTCGGATGTCAATAATCGTTACGTAATTTTGAAGACCACTTTTCTTAAGCGCTTTTTAATGGCATGACTTACTTCATTTGATACGAAGGGGAGCTTAAAGGGGATCTTGCTTAGGTCCGAAACATTATTTTGGAAAACTACCCTACGTTTTTGTTTAACCCGAGTGGCTTCTACTTCGTAACCATCGGAAATGTCTATTTTTCGTACCAGGTTTTGCGATTTCTTCCTCTCCTCTTCTCCTGTGCACACATTTTTAGCAGTACGATACATGTTTTTGATAAGTGCTTTTTTCATGTGTGAAGGATGAGAGCAGAGGTTGTGAACTAGAATGTTTTTACTACTTGGCTCCCAATACCCTACGCCGTCAGTTAGTTCGAAACCGTCTCTATAATTGTTTGTGCAACTCAGAAAACTGTATGATCTTTCCTAACGGGAGAGATGGAGATTGCATGAGTTTAGGTATAATATACTTGATCTCGTGTAATGCATGCGGCGTGGAATATATCGGAGAAACGGGTAGACCACTTTGTGTCCGCATAGAAGAACATCTAGATGGGAAAGTTAAAAATCGTCAAAACATTCCTCTAGGTACGCCTAGGGCACAAAAGCGCAACGGCGATGATTTTGAAGTGAATGTGCGGATCCTAGCGCAGGAATCAAAAACATCAACGCGCAAAACTCTTGAAGCGTTTTGGATAAATTTCAAAAATCCAAAGATGAACCGGAAAGACAAATGCCTCACTATCACGCGTGACCTGGCGCCCTATTTCAAGATGATATTTCCACCTCGAGGTGTGCCTTGCTCCCGACCCCACGTGAACTACGTGTGGGCCAGTCCCGCACGTAACATCACGGTGAGTGGCCTTTCTTTTCAATATGGCGTCTATTTGAAAATTTGAAAGTTCGACCTTCATTAGTACTTCAGCCTTTTTTTCCACCGAATAATAAAAATATTCTAATATAAAATGCGTCCAGGCTCTGAGGAAGGCGAAATTGCCGAAACGTCGGCCATCGACCAACAACATCAACAACAACGACAACGACAGCGACAATGAAGACCTGTACCAACCTCGCGTCAGCTTAAGAAGATCAGTTTATAAGGTCATATAAATAAATATATCCATTAAGGAAGATCTAGATCGATGAGAAGACGAAGACGCCACATTGAGAAGAGGAACAACTGTGAACCATCGACTCGGATCACCGGCTCTGATGAAGATGAAACCGTCGAAACCTCAGCCGAAAATAAACATTATTTATCAACCTCGCGTGAGATCTGCTTACTTACTTGGATACTTGAACGGTCCATCTTCACGAGCTGTGCGGATCCCAGCACATATGCCATTCGTTCTTTTCTCTCGCAATCTCTCGATTTTAATACCGTAAACCGTAAAATAACTGCAGCTCTGGGTACAGCTGATTAACTTTGCTTAATGAACACTTCGGCTCAACGTGTAGGTCGTCGTCCAAAGAGACGTTTGCATTCTCTTGGTGTCCACTCTACTGTTGTTTTCGTCCATCTGTCGTCTGTTCTTCTCATTACGTGACCGGCCCACCTATGTTTCGCTGTCGATGTATAATCTCCTGGATCTCGAAGATGTAACAAATTTCGAAGGTCACACCTTTGCGTTCTTGCTAGATATTGAGAAGGCCGATTATATTTCAGAAGAGTTCGCTCAAGCGTTCTGTGAGTAGTGCGAAGCATTCTTTACGTAGTTGAAGTGTCAACCCATGTTTCCGCACCATAACAGAGTGCTGGGGGATCGTAGAATCAAAGAGATGAGCGCGGATTTTCGGGTCCCTCAGTTAGTCGGTGGGTTCAATGAGAGGTCCGAATGCGGCCCAAGCTGCTCTCCTTATTATATCTAGTTCCTCATTCATGTTGTTTTCCATGTTCATTGATCGCCCAAGGTACGAGGTAGTCTCTGCAATGAGAGAGCCATCGAATTCAATTTTTTCGCCTTCGATCCTTCGAACCATGGGTTTTCCATGAACTTGCTCTTCTTTCGATCCATGCGCAGTCCGATCTATTTCTTCGCTTCGTTGAGCTCGTTGATCATCATCTCTGCTTCGCTAGTAGGTCTTGAGATGACAATCTCGTCGGTAAAACGAAGGTTTGATAGGAATTTTCCATTAATACGTATGATTTTCTCATTCAAATCGAGTGACTTCATTATCCACTGCAGTGCGGCACTCAATAGGTTTGACGATATTTTGTCGCCCAGTTGAACCCCATTTCCTATGGGTATGGTAAGAGGTCGATGGAAAAGCTGTATTTTCGCAGTGCAGTTCCGGCAACAGTTGGGCAGAGTTCTTATTTAGGACGGGTCCATTCCTTGGTCGACGAGCGCTGATAAGATTGCATTAGTTTCGACACTGTCAAACGCTTTCTTATAGACGACAAAGGTTAGGACTAGAGCCAAGTGGTATTCCCGACAAACTTCGATGACCCTGGACACAGTTTGGATGTGGTCCATGCAGCAAAATCCTTTTCGAAATCCTGCTTGCTCGACTGGTTGCGCCTCATCCAATGTCCTTGATATACGCGAGAGGACAATTTTCGTGAAGAGCTGGTAGTGTACACTCAACAAGGATGGGACGATATGTATTCTTTCTTGATGAGCTTACACGAGGTTGATAAATATATTTATTTTCGGCTAACGTTTCGACGTCTTCGTCTTCCTCAGAGCCGGTGATCCGAGTCGATGGTCCATGCTTGTTGTTCGCCTCGACGTTGCGTCTTCGTCTTCGTGTCGAGCCAGATCTTCCTCAGTGAGCCATCTTCTCGAATGAGGCATTCTCACTCAGTGATGCCCTTTTATACACGATGCTGATGGTGGATATATAATGACAATGCCCGGCGGTAACAACTTGTATTTCTTCCGGACATACATCACTGCGCACATCGTGCAGAGGTCGGTGTATTATCAGCTAGCACAAAGCGTAGTATCAAGAAAGAATACATATTGATTAATCACACCGAGGTTTAGGGAAGGTCGGTTTCGAAAAAAAAAGATGGGACGATAGTTACGAAGATCCCTTCGGACTTCCTTTTCGGGAAGGATGACCCTGCGCGACGTCCTCCACTGGTCTAAGATTTTCTCCTTTCGAAGGTAGCCTCTCATATGATCTGCGAGAGGTACGTGTAAATTGTAGCCTCCAGTTCTAAGGAAATCGGCAGCGATATTATCGGGTCCTGGAGCTGTGCCTTTCTAATGCTTTCAATCGCAACTCGAACCCCCGAGGAAAGAATTCCTGGTGGTTTTTCTCCAGCGGTGATATTAGGGTCGGAAATAGGGATTGTGGAACCGAAAAGGTTGGTGTAGAACGTTTCCGTTATTAATTCCATATCATGGTGGGATGTTTTGATGATCCCATCTTCTAATAGTTCCCAAGATCGACTTTCTCTTAATGTTCAGCAATCGCGAGGTTTTTAAACAGCATACATTTACTTCCATAAAAACACAATACAATACAACGC